>CAUYMX010071967.1:0-37671 GCA_963573855.1 Lepilemur septentrionalis | reverse complement strand
AGGAGTTCGAAACCAGCCTGAGCAAGAGCGAGATCCCGTCTCTACTAAAAAAAAAAAAAAAATAGAAATTAATTGGCCAACTAAAAATATATAGAAAAAGTTAGCTGGGAATGGTGGCGCATGCCTGTAGTCCCAGCTACTCGGGAGGCTGAGGCAGGAGGATCGCTTGAGCCCAGGAGTTTGAGGTTGCAGTGAGCTATGATGATGCCACTGCACTCTACCCTGGGTAGCAGAGTGAGACCCTGCCACTACCACCACCACCCCCCAAAAAACACAGATCCCAAGCCCAAACCCATAACCAGAGAATGGGAATTTCTGGGGAGAGTTGAGGAATGCCATGTGTACTTTCAAGTACTTCAGTAAGTGGCTCCACCTGCCTCCCCAGGCACATCTCTAGCCACTCCTCTCCTAGTACCCTGAGAATACCCTGCCCCTGGGTATATAATACCCTTCTCCACTGGGCAAGTCTACCATTCTCCAAGGCCCAGCTTGAAGGCCACCTCCTCTCGGATGCCTTCTTCCATCCTCTACATCAAGTGGCTTTCAGACGTCTTTGCCTGAGACTCAATCCCAAGAAATACAGTTCACACTGCAGTGCGATAGATATATAACTGAAACAAAGGTTTCAAAAACAATATCTAAATTTACTATGGAGGATGCAACTTGATATATTTTATTCTATGCTATCTCATTTAAAAAAATGCTGCTAGAAGGATTTCATGACCCACTAATGGAGGTGACCCCTATTTGAAAGACACTGCTTAAAATAAGTAAATGACTCCCTTCCCTATGCATTCGATACATACCTCTAGTATCCCATTTATCACACTCTGAGGTAATTATCTGTTTACAGTCTGTCTTCACCCCCTACTCCCCTCCCCAAATAGACACACACCGCAACCAAGTCAGCCTAGCCTCTGCAGTTCCACAGCTGTTGACAAACGCAGAAATGAGAAGGGAAAGAAAGGATACTTTAATTGCTTTTGCTTTGCTCGCGTCTAATCTTTTTTTTTTTGCTTTCTGGTTACAGTTCACAGAATAGTCTACTGGCACTCACAAGAGGCCGGGCCTGGGATTGTATCAGCGTCAGCCCTTCAGTTACCAGTCATTTTTGAAAACAGCCATTTGTTATCTCAGTACAATTTAACCAAGGAGTAAATTCTTCTCCCCCTCAAAAATAAAAACCACATACACGCAAAACCATCAGAAAATATTTTGTCGAGTTGCTAGCTTGCCAAGATAGTGCAAATGTGGCAAACAAATCTTTCACTTAGATATTTAGAAGCAAATATTCAAAAACCTCAAAAACCCTCCTTCCGTACCACTTCAGAAAGGAAACCCCCGCGGGGCGGGGGTGCAGACACAGAGGCCTGTCTCTGTGCTGCCCGAGCCCCATTTCTCACTAGCTGTCCCCACCAACACAAACACACGAGAAAAGTAGGAAAAACAAAAGGAAGGCAGAGCAGCTAAAAATGAACCCGGGCGGCAAGTTCCGATGCGAATGGTACCTGTGATGGATGCGCGGGCGAGACAGCGGCCCGCAGGGGGAGGGATCCTTGTTCTGCGGCACGTGGCTCCATCGACAGGAAACCTGCCTGCAACACCCCCCAACTCTGCACACCGCCCATTTGCAGTATCGTCATTTGTGTGATGCTAATTTGCTCAATGTCCTTGCAAACGTTCTTACAGAGATTAAATGAAAATCTCTTGCGGCTTGGGGGAGCTGGCCCTGGGGCAGGCTAGGAGAGGAGGAGGGACCTGGCAGTCCTCAAGTGTCAGTGAAATGCTCCGGGAGTCGGAGGAGAGAGCAGGCAATCCTGGCTGGCCAAGGAGAAGGGAGATGGGGAGATACTTTAAAGCTGGGTTTTAAAGGATGAGTAAGAGTTCTCCAGATACTGTGGGGAAAGAGAGAAGAGGGCTCCAGGTAGAGGAACCTAAGAGAGTCTGTGCGGGGGAAGTCCTTCAGTACAGATGTGGAGTGACTGCTGACTGGCATAATGTGAGGGCTTTGTAAGCCATGGGGAGGGGTCTGCGTGATCCTTAGGCTGCTGCTTTCCATGCTGCAGGTCACAACGCAGTAGGTTGTGAAATTCACGAGTTTGTGACCAGCTTTTATAAAAACTGAAACAGCCTAGATTAAAAGATATCAGACTACATCCCAGCTAGTGAGAGTGTAAACGTTTGTGAAATGTTTCAGTTATAAATGTGTCTACGTACATACTACATACGTTATGTACTGGTTTGCGACACAAATGTATTTCTTACTGTAGCAGTGATTTTAAAATTTTCAAACAACAACAAAAAAAGTCTAGACAAAGAGGACCCAAAAAGAAAACACTATGAACAGACTTGAATTCCATGAGGATAAGCGTGGCAGCAGTATAAAAGCTGAGTGGACAGAGGTGACGGCTCTTGAGGCCACCTGGCATTGTGTTTGCGTGAGGCTTCCCCACCCCGGACAGTGAGTGCCTCAAGGGCAGAAACTCTGCCATGCAGCTCTCAATTCCCAGCACGTGGCACACAGTAGGCACTAAATAAATGTTTGTTGACTGAGTGTGGTGACTAACCCTCAAGAGGACCCCCAAAGAGCCTCACCTCCTGGCATTCTCACCCTGTGCATCCTTCCTCTCCCAACGTACCAGGGTTGGTCTGTGTGACCAACAGAATTAAGCAGAAGCTCCAGCTTCCAACTGGGGTGCTCCCTGGATCACTCACTCTGGAGGAAGCTGGCTGCCACACCATGAGGACGCTAGCTCTGTGGAGAGACCCACATGGTGAGGAACTGGGTCTCCAGCCAACACTCGGTGAGGAACCTAGGCTTCCAGCTGACAGCCAGACAACCACATGGGTGAGCTTGGAAGCAGATCAACCCCCAGCCCACCCTTCACATGCCTGCAGCCCCAGGGCCAGCTTCACTACAGTCTCATGAGAGACCGTGAGATAGAAACAACTAAGCGATTCCTGGATTCCTGCCCCACAGAACTGTGACATAATAAATGCTTGTTGATTCAAGCTGCTACATTCTAGGGTACTTTGTTATATAGCAACAGACAACTGATACACTGGGTTAACATGAACTCTAGAAGAGTTTAAAGTATGCTGGAGTTATTCATCATCAACTGCCATTTGTTTTTTTCTCAAAGAATCTGTCACGTAACATCTTTAGCCTGCCTAGATTAGAGAAAGGAAACTGCCCCCACCTGGATCCATCCACCCTCTCTTCTGGGTCTTGGCCCTTGGGACCCAGCAACAGGATCAGCTGTGGAGAGCAGACTACCAGGCTGGCATGACCAGGGGTCAAGGCTGCTGCTACCATGGGCCTGGGGAGAAGTGCATGGGCACAGAAGGCCAGTGTGTCAGGGAGAAAAAAGCAGATTCTCAAGGAGTGTGGTGGGAGGGAAGAGGGGAAGAGAAAGTGCCTGGCTGGCTTTCTAGCTTGGAGGCTGGAAGATTTCCTTTCCTTATAATTATTTCTCATTTTAACTGCTTGTCTTTGAGCAAGTTCCCTTTCTTGCAACCCAAAGATCCCTGAATACACTGGCCAGTGCTGGCCAGGGGAGCAGCGTGGCAGGCCAAGTATCTCTCCGGAGAATAACAACTCACTAGAGACTAAAGCTTTGTTATTATTGCTATGCAAAACTGGTATAGATTGGCCGGCGCGGTGGCTCACGCCTGTAATCCTAGCACTCTGGGAGGCTGAGGCAGGCAGATCGCTCAAGGTCAGAAGTTTGAAACCAGCCTGAGCAAGAGCAAGACCCCATTTCTACTAAAAATAGAAAGAAATTAATTGGCCAACTAAAAATATATAGAAGAAATTAGCCTGGCATGATGGCACATGCCTGTAGTCCCAGCTACTTGGGAGGCTGAGGCAGAATTGCTTGTGCCCAGGAGTTTGAGGTTGCTGTGAGCTAGGCTGACGCCACGGCACTCTAGCCCAGGCAACAGAGTGAGACTCTGTCTCAAAAAAAAAGAAAAAAAAAACTGCTATAGATTGAGTAAAAGGTCCTTTCAGCTCATCCAACTCCTTTTGCCTTAACTCCATTTTCACCAAGTAATCCTTTGATTATTAATGTCCTTCAATTTCAAAAGCAGTGTTCTGGCCAGCTGACCTAATCATTCCAGTGGCTGGGTCAGTTCATGTCCATTCTAAAAATTCACAGATTGGCTTTCAAGTACAAATCATTCTTGAGTAACCTCCATTTCATTTTCCTTGCTCTTGATCAAGCCCTGTCATTTATCCAACGAACCGTTACAATAGCTTCCCAATGGCACTTCCCCCACTCCCATCCATTCTCTTCACCTAAAACACAAATCTGATGCCTCACTCCCTGCTCAAAACCCCAAGCACTTTCAGAATGACAGGCTCCAGCCACATTTTCCACTGCATCTCCTGCATGCTCCTCTGGACTCTCCATTCTTGCCGCATGGCTTCATTTAGAATTTTTCTGATTCAACTGGTGCCCAACTGGCTCTGCCCTGGTTCTTTCTATTGCTTGGCATTCCTTTCTCTGGGCACCTCCCCTGCCTGCTGACTTTTCCCTCCTCTTTCCTTTGTACTTCATAGAACTCCCTTCCTCCTTGATAACACACACTACAGTTGGCTTGACTAGTAATCAGTCTGTCCCTGGATTGTAAAGCTTGAGGAGGAAAGGATATACTTTGTTAAGTTTTAACAAAACTTAACAGTTGGCCCACTCCAGGGCCAACTACGGCATCTTGCAGCAACATGTTAAACTAACATTTCTTTTCTTTTCTTTTTTTTTGAGATGGAGTCTCACTCTGTTGCCCGGGCTAGAGTGCCGTGGCGTCAGCCTAGCTCACAGCAACCTCAAACTCCTGGGCTCAAGTGATCCTTCTGCCTCAGCCTCCCGAGTAGCTGGGACTACAGGTATGCGCCACCGTGCCTGGCTAATTTTTTCCATATATTTTTAGTTTGGCAGTTAATTTCTTTCTTTTTTAGTAGAGATGGGGTCTTGCTCTTGCTCAGGCTGATCTCGAACTCCTGACCTTGAGCGATCCTCCCACCTTGGCCTCTCAGAGTGCTAGGATTACAGGCGTGAGCCACCGCACCTGGCTTAGATGTAGACATCTTTAGGGTGCCATTATTCTGCCTTAGACTAACCTAATCTCTAGTAATCATCAGCTGCCACTTCTGGACTGTCTATCATAGCCACTCAGGCCTCTACATTGTCACCTGTCCTGTATTCTCCTCCCTTTTCTGGTTTTGACTTTGCTTTTTCTGGCCCTTAATATTTACCAGTAGGCTTAACTACAGTTCACTGTTTTGGGTTTTTTTTACTTCAATAACTAGGTAACTTTTTTGTATTTTTGCCTGGTAACATTATTCTGTAACGTTTCTTGCTCATATATAACTATTTTGTAAGGAATAGATCTCATTTCTGTATCCAGTGATTTGTATCTGTCTTACAGAATGTCCAGCTCTCACTGCTAACAGAAAGAGGGATGGGTGAAGCAGTACAAGAATTTGTGGACAAGGAGGAGAAAGATGCTATCGAGGAATTAGTGAAATACCAGTTGGAAAAAACACAGCAGTTTCTTAAAAAACGTCATATTGATGCCCTAGAAGATAAAATTGATGAAGAAGTGAGTAATTAATTTGAGTGTCTAGGTCTATTTAGACACTCTCTTTAAGAGTAGCTCTGAGTTTTTTTTCTCATAAATCACTATTTAACCTGCCTGATTAGTTTCCTTATCTATAAAATTGAGATAATAAAATAAGGATTAAATTAGAAAATGTCTAGAAAGTGCCTAGAATAGAGCCTTACATATAATTGTACTGAATAAATGTTAGTTGTGTTCCCCATAGATAGTATCTTCTCTTGAAGATCCTGAAAGTACTTTGAGATGAACCTTGTAGGATGAAAATTCCTGCTCATTTCAGTTTTTCAGTAAGCTTTGATTGAGATTGTGAATTTTATCTAGAAAATTTATTCTCTCTAAGCATAAAAGCAGTAGAAAAATTACATAGGAAAAGCTGTTTAGATTTGACTACATAGAAATTTTAAATGTTTGCACATCAAATTATCAGAAAACTAAAATTTAAAGTGTTAACATGGGAAAATATTTGTATGTAGGTAGAGCTCTTATAAATCTTAAAAAAATATTAAGCATTTTAATAGAATAACGAACGAAGGACATGAATAGGTGGTTTATAAAAGACATAAAAATGGCTAATAAGCATATGAAAATGGTATTTAGCCTATGATAATCAAAGAAACTCATATTTTTTATTTGTCAATTTGACAGTGATTTGAGAAAAATAGTATCGGTACACTGTTGTTATAGTATTATGTTTGAACAGCTTTCCTGAAAAGCAGTTTGGCAATGTATATCAAGAGATTCAGGAACATTTACGCTTTAACTTAGCCCCAGGAATATTCCTACAAAAATAGTGAGAGATTTATATATGGAATTATTTACCTTCGTGTTGTCTATAGCAGGGAATAATTGCAAATGTTTTGGTGCAGTAAATGTTGGCACATATACTATATAGAATTCTATGCAGCCATTAAAAATTAGATTAAGAACATGAAAAAATATCTCCAATATAATGTTAAGTGGGAAAAGAATTCCAAAGATGCAAAACTATGCACAGTCCCACCACCTGGTTCACAATCAGAACGCTTATTACCATCAGTGAGTTATCTAACCTCTCTGTGCCTCAGTTTCCTCTAAAAAGTGGGGATAACAATGGAACCTCCTTCAAGGTTGTTGTGAGGATTAAAAGAATTAAGCCATGTAAAGTCCTTAGAATACTGCCTGACACGTAGTGCCTGCTTGATTTTTTACCCTGACTCTCATGTCTCCTCTATGAGTGACTTAGCACTTTTGGTATGCTGCTTACCACCTAGAGCACTATTGTATACGATGCCATCTTTTTAAAAAGTGTTCCTGTATTTCCCTCCTCTACTGAATCATAACAAACGTGTTGTTATGTCTTTGAGCTTAAAAAACAAGCAAAACTCTCAATCCTATTTCCGTTTAGCTACTACTCTGTTTCTTTATTCCTCTTTTATGGCAGAATTGTTTCAGAAAGTTTATGTATTTTCTGCCCTAATTCTTCTCCCTCTTTCTCTTTGACCCATCCATTCAGGCTTTTGGCCTCATCATTCCAGTGAAGCTGATCTTGTCAAGGTCACCTGTGACTTCCATTGCTAAATGTGCTGTTTTTGCTATCTTGAATCTCACTTGACCTCTTCTGGAAACATTTTTTTCATTGATTTTCAGGACTATATGCTCTTCTGGTTTTCTTCCTACCTCACTGCTTGCATATTCTCAGTCTTTATTCTTGATTCCTCTTATCTCTCCAACTTCTTAAATTGGAGTGCCCAGAAATCAGTCCTGGTAGATGAAATGGATACCTTTTCATCTACCTTTTATGATCTCATACAGCTTCCTGGGTTTAAATACCATCTGTTTGGTGATAACTTTTAAAGGTCTAGCCCAAATCCCTCCTGTAACTCAGGACTTCCATAGCCAACAGCCTGCTAGACATTTCCATTTGGGTGCTTAATAGACATTTCCACCCTGAATTGCTGTTCCTCATCCCCTGCTCTCAAACCTGCTCTCCTGTAGTGTTCTAGTGGAAGCACCATTCTTCTGGTTGCTCAGGCAAAAACCCTGAAGTTATCCTTGACTCCTTTCTTTCTGTCACTTGTATGCTGACTGTCCAGAATTTCTTTTGTCTCTACTGTTAAAATGTATATGCTATCTGACTGCTTCTTACCACCTTCATCACTACCATTGGTGCAGGGCATCGTCATTTCTCACCTGGATTATTCTTCCTCCACACCTAATTCTATCTTCAATTCAGCTGACTGAGTCCTCACATATTTCGGATCTAGTTACTCCTGCCAACAAAAAAAGTTTTACAAGGCCATATTCAGGCTGGACTTGTGTCTTTACTTTCATATCTGCTGCAGCTATAGTAACCTCCTTGGTGTTTCCTAAACATACCAAGCATACTTTTGTCCCAGTGCCTTTGCATGTATTCTTTCCTTTGATTGGCATGATTTCCCCAGTTTTTTCCATGATTTATTCCCTACCTCTCAAAATCTTTCCTTGTATATGACCTTTTCAATGATCCTTTTGTGATCATTTTATTGAGATGTAGCCTCTCCTCAGCACTTCCTATCCATCTTCCTGATTTATTTTATTTTTCTCTGAGTACTTACCTTTTTGCAAAGATTTCACAGATTCAGATATTTGAATGGACTTGCCGAACTCTTCTGAGCATACACTTAAGGTTTTTATTTATAGACAATGGATATAGTGCATTGAGAAAAAGAGTACAGGCAGGCATTAAGGATCTGAGAGACACCCAGGCATGAGCTCCCAATGTCCTTATTTGCACACCTGGATTGTCACTGGATTGAACACCAAGATTTTGCAGTATTGCCAAGGATTATGGTCTCTGGTCACATAGCAAGGTTGTGTAGTTTGAAAACCATTAGTGAAAAACTGTCCCAGAGGCTCCCCAGGGGTAAACTTTCTGAGTCTAGCTGTAAATTAACTTGATCCTTGATGCCTTCTGAAATATAATATAACTTCTTATTTGCTGCCCCTCTCCAATGTATACACTAGATCATAAACGCCATGAGGGCAGAGTTTTTGACTATTCTATTAATTGCTATATTCTCAGTTCCTACAATAGTGTGCCTGGCACATAGTGCTCAGTAAATATGTGCTAAATAGATTATTAAATAAATGGGGCTTTTTCTCTAACTACATAACTATGTTATAAGAGCCTGTGAGCAGGAACCATTACAAAAGAAAGCTGTAGTATCCCTCTCGGTACCAGGACCACAGTCAGCAAACATTCATTCAGTAGTTGACTGTTGATAAAAGTGGATCTTTCAGGGTCCCACCCACCTAAGATAACATTTTAGAGAGCCTCCTGGATGTCTTGCAGCCAGATATGCAGGAGTGATTTGAGCGATATAATAAGTATTCAAGCCTCATCAAGGAGAGATTTTTGTTTTTATCTGTTTTACTAAATGATAACACTCATAGGATATTAGGATTTTTTTCCTCTGCAGTCTAACAGACTGTTTTCCAGTGACATGTAACATTTTGGCAGCAGGTAATACAATTTTGCTTAGGGCTAGCATATGTTTTTAGAGTATATTTCTGAAATTTTAATGTAACTGGAAAAATATGATTTCTTTATTCAATCTTCTATGAGACAAATTGTAGTTAAATTTCCAAGTTTTATGTTATAATGTAAAGCATTTCTTAATCAATTGTAGGCCATTACCATATTTTTATATAACTGGAATAAACATGTTTGTGATAACTCTGTTGTGATCTAGGTACGTCGTTTCAGAGAAAGCAGACAAAAAAATACCAATGAAGAAGATGATGAAGTTCGAGAGGTAATTTTTCTGCTGTAAATTCCTATGCTTATATGTCAGTTTGTTAAACTAGAATAACTAGTAGGTTTATTTAGAATAGTCAGTCCATAGGTATGGTGGGTAGGAGTAAGCAGGGGTTGGCTGAGGATAGCTGCGTTTGATTGATTTCAGTTCAGCCTACAAATATTCTGCCTGTTGACATTGCTTGTTTTTCTTTATTTTCCTTTTGTTCTTGTCTAAAACTTATTTAATTGTGTGTGTGAGCAGACGGGGGGAATATGCAACAAGAACCCTTATTAATCAAAATAATATCTAATTGCTAACAAAGCATCTTACAGATACAAGACAAAATCTTACCCTACTGAGCTGATAATGTTTTGGGCAAAAAAGAAATTTGGTATTTTGGTTAGCAGTGTTACCATGGGTAAATAGACAGTTTCAATCATCTGTTCTAAGCTATTAAAATTGGCTTGAGCACCATCATCACTGTCTTCTCAGTCTCTTTGCAGGTTCAGAATTATAAATTAGCAACCATTTACTTTGAATTTTGGGTCTCTGTCATATTTATGTTTGAATGGGTCCTTTGTGTTTGAAGCCACTGATTTCAATTTTTCTTTAATCTTTTAAAAGAGAAAGAGTAAACATTTTATACAGGGAAAGAATTATGAGTTTAGATTCTCAGCTACGTTTTAAGATTTTTGCAGGTAATCAAGATTTCCTAGGTAATTTTTCAGTAAGCCATAGGATGTTACAAATTTTTTCATTCTCAGTATACTATTTAGAGCTTAGGTAATGGAGTTTGACACTTTGCCAAATATAATATAATTCACAGCTTTGCAGAATCATTTAGCTCATAATATGAATCTCAGTACCATCCTTAAATTATTGAAACAAAGAGACAAAATTATTAGCCCTTCCATTTAGAGAAAGAACATTATGCTTTAAAGTCTCTTGTTCACATGGAAAAACTCTCAAGCCTCTTCTTTAAGTTCACATTTAAATAAAGGACCAAACTGTAAATATTAGGCTTTGTAGGCATATCTGGTCTCTATCATATTTTCTTGGTTTTTTTTTTTAATAGCCCTTGAAAAATGTGAAAATTATTCTTAGTCTGACCCATAGTCCTTAGTTTACCTGGCCTCTGATTTCTTATATTCTGTCTGAATTTGAGGCAAGGTCGATATCCTCTTTCAAAATGTATTATAATGCACAGTCAACAGAGTGAAAAGGTGGGCCACAGAATGGGAGATAATATTTATAAATCGTATATCCGATAATAATATAATCGTATATCTGATAATTAATATCCAGGGTATATTTTTAAAACTTCTAAAATGTGACAATAACCAAAGAAACCCAATTTAAAAAATGAGCAAAGGACCTAAACAGACATTTCTCCAAAGAAGATTTACAAATGATCAATAGGTACATGAAAAGATACTCAACATCGTTAATCATTAGAGAAATGCAAATCACAATGATATATCACTTCATACCCATTAGAATGGCTATTACTTTTAAAAAAAGGAAAATAAGTTTTGGCAAGAATGTGGAGAAATTGGAATGTGGAGAAATTGATGGTAGGAATGAAAAATGGGGCAGCTCCTGTGGAAAACAGTATGATGGTTCTTCAGAAAATTAAACATGGTATTACCTATAATCTCGCAATTCTACTTCTAGGTATATAACCAAAAGAATTGAAAGCAGAGACAGATATTTGTATACCAGTGTTTATAGCAGCATGATACACAATAGCCAAAAGATTGAAAGAACCCAAATGTCTATCAGCAGATGAATGGAAATTTGCCCAAATTTTCTTTTTGGGGTAGGGGTTTCTTTCTCTACTTGGTTTGTAAGAGTGCTCCTTTGAACACACTTGTGTGTTCTCTCTTTGTGTACACATACATACCTGTAATAGTATAGGATATATAGAGTTTTTGCCATGTAAAGAAAGTATCCACTTATTCCTGAGGCTTATTTGTTTAAATCAGGAAGGCTGGTGAGTTACATGCCTTTTTGGCATACATGGAGGTAAGTATTTGGGTTTTTTCTTCCTTCTATTTATATAGTGAATTATATTAATATATATCCTATTATTGACCCATCCTTGTATCACTTTCTAAACCCTTGGTAATCAATAGTCTGGTCTTTCCATATGCTTCTGGATTCTCTTTGTTTGCTCTCATATTCATAAGTAAGATACTGTAATTTTCTTTTTGGGCATGCAGTCCTTTGTTAGTATCATGTCATGATGGATTTGTAACAGTATTAATAGCTTTTTTTCTTTATGCTCTGGCACTATTGAAATAGCAATAGGATTATCTGTTCTTCGAACATTTGGTAGAATTTACCAATGAAACTTTCTGATGGTGGTCCTTCTTGGGGATATATTTCTTTTAACAGTTTTCTCAAAATGTTCTTTCATAATTGGTCTATTGAGAGCATCTGGGTTTGTTTTTTTTTTTCTTGTTTCAGTTTAGATTATTCATTTTCCAAATTATATAGAATTGAGCATTCTGTCGTAAGTCTTAATTTCCTTTGGATCTCACTCCCCATTCTTATTTCTAATTATGTATATTTGTGTTTTCTTCCTTTCTGTTAAACTGTCTAGTGATGTTTATCAATACTGTTTTGTCCCAAAGAACCAGTTCTTACATTTATTAATTCTAATGTATTTTTGTTTAAAATTTATTAATATATGGTTTTATCTTTATTCTTTTTAAAACTTTCCTTGGATAGGCATTATTTTATTTTTCCTGACTTTTTGACTACAGAATTAGCAGGCAATAGGCTTTCTTGTAAGCACTGCTTTAGCTCTCTCACGTGATATGCAATATTTTTGTTATTACTTTCTAGATAGTATACAATTTTAGTTTTGTTTTATAGTTTGACTCCAGTTAATCTTCAGGAGGCAGAGTTTTTGCTTTATTATTTTTAGCATCTTATTTTATTGCATGATGATCAGACAGTATGATAATTCTGTTTCTACTGTCTAACATTTATTGAGATTTTCCTTTGTATCCTATTATAAGTCCATTAAGTTTCATAGGATCTTAAAAAGAAGTATTTTATTAAATTTCAGAGTACAGAGTTCAACATGTATCAATTAGATCTATCTTATCAATTTTATAATTTAGTTCACCTTTTTAAAGTCTACTTTAAAAAATGTACAGCTGCTTGTTATTTGTGGTAGTTATGTTCTATAGAGTTACTTCTAGCACGGAATTAGCAAATACTGAACCATTGCTCCTAGGGGATGTACAAGGTTAGGTTCCTATGAGCCACCGGTTACAACATTTTTGTCAACCCATCAATACATAATCTTTTTTATGTGTTTCTATTTAAAGACACTATTTAACATATGCTGTTGATTCATTAATATTGGACTAACAGCGAACAGCACTATAATTCATACCTGAATGAAGCTTATCTAACATATATTTTCTCCATAAGGCACATCACAGACTTGACTAAACAGCGTTCTAACACTATGCTGGAGGACCATTTTACACACCAAATTACCAAGCAAAAGCACAAAAATGCAAAAAAGTGGCAATAAATATATAGTCATGTGCAGTGGTCCTGTAAGATTATAGTATTATTTTTACTGTGTCTTTTCTGTTTTTAGATATACAAATACCATTGTGTTGCAGTTGCCTACAGTATTCAGTACAGTGACATATTGTACAGGTTTGTAGCCTATGAGCAATAGGCTATACCATATAGCTTTGGTATGTAGTAGGCTATACCATCTAAGTTTGTGTAAATACATACTGTCTGGTTTGTACACAGGTGAAATCGCCTAACGACACATTTCCCAGAATATATCTCCATTGTTAAGCGACTATAAGCGACATGACTATACCATAGAAAGAACACTTTGTCTAAAGTACAAAAGCTAAAACAAGAAGGCAGAATGACTCATTGTTTGACCTCAGCTGGGAAGTGTGTGTCAGACAACTCAAAATTTTCACTGCTCTGCACATGTCCGCAAATGACCATAGAAGTATCACAAGTATTGATTTTTGTGATCGCAGATTAATTTTGGCAAGTAGGTGAATTTGTAAATATGGAATTTATGAATAAGTAGGATTGACTGTACTTCATTTGGGACAGGAAAGATGAACTGAAGTCTTTCTACCATTGTTTCTTTTTATTTTTTGTTGTGTTCCTTAAAGTCTTTTCTCTTTGCATTGTAAGGCCATCGAGCCCTTAATGCAGTGATTTAGCTGTTATTTCATCTCAGCTAAGATCCTCATCATGAGGTTGTATTACCTCTTACCCCCACTCCCACTTCACTCCTTCTATCCTGCCTGCCTTCTTGACATCTTCTCATTTGTCACTGTTTCTCCTTACTTTATGATATCACAGAGCTTAAAAATTATGTGGTCATCTATTCTTAGACCCAGAACTTGCCATTGCAAGCAAGAGAAACTGTTGTCATGGCTTCTTGGGATATATACATCAATTTTGGAGAGCTCTACAATGCCTGAAACTCTTCTCAGCTTTCTCTCTTTGCCGGGTCAAATATTCATTATACTCATTAATTCTTCTTCATAGCTTTTGTATTTGTGACTGGAGCTATTTTCTAATTTTTTTGAAAATGTTTTGTTTTTGTTCTTGGTACATTTTGATTGGTTTAAGGGAAAATCAGGGCAGAATTGCTTTTATTCTATTATTCTATTTTTAATCCAAAAATATGTATTCCTTTTAGAGTTAGAATAGTTGGTTAATTCTCAAATTTGTCTTTCTAGATGGTTTCTTATCAAATTAAAAATATGTGATATACTGGTTTTTATTCTTTCTTAGGCTTTCAGTAGATATATTTTACTTAATTCTTATATATTTATAAGATTGTTCATGTTTTCCTCATTACAAAAGTAATATTTTAGGAAAAGTATTAATATATTATAGAAAACTTGGTAATATTTGGGAATAAAAAAGAAAACATAAAGACCCATTTTGTGACTCAGAGATACCAGCTATTTTTTTTTCTTGTTATTCATTAAGAGCCATTCTAAAAAGTAGCTTAAATAATGACAATCTCTTATAAATCATGTGTTAAATTCGGGATGATTGCCAATATTTCTTCTAGTTCTGAAAGTTTTGAATCTGTGAAATTTTATTTTTCTTGGTAAACCTTTTCAAAAAGTCTCATTTTATAGGTATTATAGTATTATAGGTATATAGGTATTATTATTATAGGTGTTATAGGTATATAGGTATTATAGGTATTATAGGTATTATAGTATTATAAATTGATCTGATAGATAATAAGCATTAAAAAACATTCAATTTGATTGATGGGGAAGTTATTTATATTTTTATAGCATGATTAGTGAAAAATAAGATAGACGATTTGACAATGTTAAATGTTTATCTGAATGACTACATTAATGATTTTCAGGATGCTGCATTATCTCTGTATGTGTACTTTCTCCTTGTTATCCCTCTCAGGCCATGAATAGGGCCAGAGCTCTCAGATCTCAGTCAGAGGACTCTGCTTCTGCCTTTAGTGCTGATGACCTGATGAGTATAGATTTAGCAGAACAGGTGGCCAATGACTCTGATGATAGCATCTCAGCAACAGCCAACAAAGGAAGAGGCCGAGGAAGGGGTCGGAGAGGAGGAAGAGGGCAGAATTCAGCATCGAGAGGAGAGTCTCAAAGAGGAAGAGGTTAGCACTGACTACAGTCTTTTGCACATTCAGACTTGGCAGTTGAGTGGGAAATACAGAATTTTATCTTGTCAGAATTGAGTAATGAGTTTTTAATTCTAAAACACAATTTTTTTTTTTTTTTTGAGACAGAATCTCAGTTTGTCGCCC
This sequence comes from Lepilemur septentrionalis, assembly GCA_963573855.1. NCBI lineage: Eukaryota > Metazoa > Chordata > Mammalia > Primates > Lepilemuridae > Lepilemur > Lepilemur septentrionalis. The sequence goes on along the minus strand of CAUYMX010071967.1, from coordinate 22,470 downwards.
CAGCTAGAGTGCAGTGACATCATCATAACACATTACAACCTCAAACTCTGGGCTCAAGTGATCCTTCTGCCTCAGCCTCCTGAGTAGCTGGGACTATAGGCGTGTGCCACCACAGCCTAATTTTTCTATTTTTTTTTTAGAGACAGGGTCTCACTCAGCCTGATCTTGAACTCCTGAGCTCAAGTGATACTCCCACCTTGGCCTCCCAAAATGCTAGGATTATAGGCGTGAGCTACCACACCTGGCCTAAAACACAATTTTTTAAAAATTTATTTTCATAGTGCATGAAGACAGTCTTTATGCAGTTCTGACATGTATCTACCTTTTACTTAAGTGAATGGCCACATGCCCATAGGGTTTTAATTGTTCTTAACATGTATTTTTTGAAAGCTTCACTATGTTTTTTCACAGTACCTTCTGGGTACATTTAATGTCATATTTACGCTCACATGTCAAGATAATAGGCAAATATGAGTTGTTAAGGAAGATGGCTAGCTAATAGCCATTGGCAGGAGGAGGAAAATTCCAGATCCATCAAAATTATTATTTTTGTTACTGTCATAAGATACAAATACCGACATGCTCATAAAGTGGGCATCATAAAATTTGTTTAAAAGAAAAAACTACGCCCAGACAATTTGATTTCTAAAAGTAATCATTAATGTTATTTCTCATGATTGTATTTAATGTAACACTATTGTCATTGAATAGTTCAAACAAACAGAAAATGGTGATCCAGTGACTTTCTGAAACATTATATAAATCCATCTCCAGGGATATTTTAAAATTGCTCCCTTTAAATACTTATCCACAGGGCCGGGCGTGGTGGGTCATGCCTGTAATGTTAGCACTCTGGGAGGCTGAGGTGGGTGGATCGCTCAAGGTCAGGAGTTCGAAACCAGCCTGAGCAAGAGTGAGACCCCATCTCTACTAAAAATAGAAAGAAATTAATTGGCCAACTAAAAATATATAGAAAAAATTAGCCGGGCATGGTGACACATGCATGTAGTCCCAGCTACTTGGGAGGCTGAGGCAGAAGGATTGCTTGAGCCCAGGGGTTTGAGGTTGCTGTGAGCTAGGCTGACACCACGGCATTCACTCTAACCCGGGCAACAGAGCAAGACTCTGTCTCAAAAAAAAAAAATTACTTATCCACAGGAATTTTATGCTGGTAAAATGAATAGAAATTTATTTTAAAATTTCCAGGGAGAGAAATCCACATCTTCTAATGATGATTTTCATTATTTTTACATTTACAAAATTTTTTCTTAAATTTTAATTGGACAAATATGAACCAAATATAGTCTAAAAGAATAGTCTCTGAAAATTGATTGGTCAGACTCTCAATGTTTCTTCTCATATGTGTCTTTGGGTTTTTATAAATAAACTATTTTATATAACTTTATTTAGCTTTCATTTTGGTATTGTGTTTAAAAAAAAATCCCTTAGCTACTGATAGGTTTATATACTGACTGCTCATTATTCTAACAGCAGGCACTAGTCTGGAGACCACTACTCGCAGCAGGAGTTCAAAGGCTACTGTGTCAACATCTAGAAATATGTCTATTTTAGATGGTAAGTATAGACTGCAAGTTATTTATCAATTCCAACATAGGGGGACCAAGGTAATCCCCATTAGGAACCCTCATTTATTTGTGTCGCCATTACTGGGAGACTTAAAAGGGCAATTAGGATCACCAGATAAATTATTCCTTAAAATATCTTTGCCATGCATCAGAGCTATTAAAGTGGGTAAGCTTTAAAAATTATGTTTGTAATTCCTTACTTTCAGACTAATTGTTATCACCCTTTGAGGCAGTTAGTCACTGTACTGACAGTGGTTGAAAGAGAGGGGAACTGCCTCTTAATGTGCCGTTTTCTTGCTTTCCCTGTGCTGCTCCTGTCCATCTCCTCTGTCCATAGAGACGAGTCAGGTGAGCTGCACTTGAGAAAAATTACGGCTAAGATCTTGGAATTAATTTGTGTATGTACCGTGGTCTAAAAGTTGGCTTCAACTTAAGAGGATCTATTACACTATTTTTAACCTTACAGTTTATGAGATCAGCCTAAGTTGTTAGTCATATTTATTATAAAAACTATATGTTAAGATAGGTGGTGATGTTTTTTTCTACTTAGCATTTAGAATGTATTCACATGTATTTTATTTATATTATCTATTATTTGAGGCTAATTGTTTTCTCACTTTTTCAGCTAGGACTAATTTTTGACACACTGGGGAGTTGAACTATTAATAATTCTCCCAAGATAAAATTTATCAAGGGTAAAAAATATAAACTGCATTTATGTCCAAAAGGACAGCTGCACAAATAGAGTTGTGAGAGGTATGTGAGTTTAACAGCAACCCAGGTGAAAAAGACTTAGATCAGTAAGAGTTGTACAGGTCACCCTACCTGTCCGAATCTGTTGATGTCTTAAGCAGTATTCATAGAAGTAGTGAGCCTCCACAGTGAGGGAGTTCTCCTGGGTACTGAATTGGATGCATCATGCCAAGAATATTATACTTAACTTTGGAACTGTATTTCAAGAAGGGCATCAACTATATATGATCATTCAGAAGAGAAGCCAAATAATATAAAAAAAATGGTTGAAGGAACTTGGGATATCTACCCTGGGAAAGATTCTGATCTTTACGTAGATTATGTTCTATCATGTGAAAAGTGAAATAGATTTAATTTGTTTAGTCCCAAAGATAGTGGTTTTAAATCGATTTTGGCTTGTGGATTCTCTAAGAATCTGAAAGCTGTGTCTTCTCTCCCTAAATAAGTGCTCACATGCAGTTGCACTCAATTTCAAAGGGTTCAGGGACGCCTGTGAAGCCCATCGATATTCTCCAGATTAAGATCTCACTGCTCAATGAGGATGGATGGGAAAAACTAGAAGCATGCTCACTTAAGTTTATCATCTGATAGACTGGACCTGAAAGAGTTAAGAACAACTCTCTGCTCCCTCATTTTATAGATGAGGGAACTGAGCTAAGCAATTTTGTCCTAGGTTGATAAAACTACTAATAGTAACAATAATAGCTAATGTTTGTGAAATTGCATGCCTTTTAACAGGTCTGTGGGGTAGATACTTAGTATATTATCCCTGTTTTACAGAAAAGGAAACTCAGACTTTGAAAACATAGATAACTTACTCAAGGTCTCATAACTAGTCAGTACCAGAGCTTGAAATGATCTCATGTTCTTTGGACTCCAGAACCAGCAGTTGACCACTGTACTCGTTTCCAGAGCAAGATAAGATTAGAAACCTAGCTACTGGTTCTCAGTAGAGGAGTCTTTGCATTACACAGAATAACGTATCTAATTAATATAAAGATGAAGTAAGCTACCTTGGAAGGAATTGAGTTGTCACTCCATTAAACGAAGTTTTCAATGTTTATTGGATGACAGCTGACATTGGAGAAAGGATACAAACAATCAGATTGATTAAATGACTCTTGAGGAACCTTATCAAAAATACTATTGGTGTATTTTTACTTAAGTATTACTCAGTGCTTCAGGAAAGCCAGTTAAGATCCTTCACTTTTGACTTCAGAAACATGTCTTTATTGCTATTTAGGAAACGGCATCCAGAAAGATGCCACTCCATTCATGATAGGTCTCATACAAAGGCAGAGAAGATAGAGAAGGCAGCTTGGAAAATTGAAAAGGATCCAGACTGAGTTCAACTTGGAGTTCAACACATGGCAGCTTTGTGACTTGAGACAAGTCACTCACTCTCCTAGTTTGTTTACATGTGAATTGGGAATAATAATCTCTACTGTATCGGGTTGTTCTGAAGATTAAATGAACAAAAAGCCTGGTACACTGTAGGCATTTATGAAATGTTATCGTTATTAGTCTCTCGGTGCTTACCACAGGCTATGTTCTTACACTGACGGTATAGAAGGAGCAGGCAGAGTAAACCTAGCCCATATGCACCCCAGCCCTGTGCCTGGTCTGTATTGTGAATGGGGGGACATGGAGTTAAAATAAATAAGTGAATGAATGAATGTTAGTTATTGTTATTGTTATAAAAAATGAGAAAACAGAGGAACATGGAAAAAGAAAGTGAATAAAATATGAATACCTCCATGTTAAAACACCAACAGTTGGATAGCATGCAACTGACAAAGTCATAGATGTTGTCAATTACCCACTTTTACCTGAGCCCAAATGGCCTTTTTTTGTCCTGGCTTAATTGTTTCATATGAAGCTTTCCTTGACACATGGGTAGAATTAATCACTTAAAGTGAGTCTTTGGGTTTCCATTGTTGTTAAGGAATCAGATACTAGTTAAGCTTATTGCTTTTTTTCTAAGTAATCTATTTTTCCCTCAGCTTGCTGTCTGTGGTGTTCTTTAGTTTCACTATGATGAATCGAAATATGATATTCTTTGTTTTCCTCCTTAGGATTTATTGGGCTTCACGAATCTGTGAATTGGTATCTTTTATCATTTCTAGAAAATCCTTAGTTATTATCCCTTCAGATATGATGTCTATCCTATTCTTTTTCTCCTTCTTTCTGGGTCTTCAATTAATAAATAAATGACTTTTTTACTCTGTCCTCCCATGACTCATAACCTCTCTTGTATTTTCTGTTGTTTTCTCTTCCTGTGCTACAGTCCTAGTAATTACTTCCGCTCAGTCGTCAGTCCACTCATCTATTCTTTCAACTATCCTTTGAATTTTTAATTTTTATTGTTGGTTGGGGGGTGGTGTGGAAATTCTATTTGATTCTTTTTAAATATGCTTTGTCACTTTTAATAGTTTTTAAAAATTCTCTGCAGATATTTTTAGGTATGTCTTTAATTTTTTGTGTGTGCATGGTAAGGATATTTGTCTTGTATTTTGTGTCTAATAACCTAGTGTCTGAATGTCTTTGGCCTCTTTCTGTTGTCTCTGATTTCTGTTTCTGTTGGTTCTTATTTATGGTGGCTTATTTCCTTCTACGCTTTGTTATCTGTCATCCCTAGAAAATTATCAGTAGCAATAATTTGACACCTCGGATGAAGCTGTTTTCCTCCAGAGAAGATTTATCTTTGCTTCTCCAAGCTTGTAGGGCACCACAAGTCTTAGACCACTTTGAACTAAATTTATAATTTGAGGGTTATTTGGCCCAGTCAGGTGATATGTGCTTATGAAATCCTGTTTACATCTGCTTCTCTCTTTAACTATTGGGGTCCCATCCTAAGGAAAGGGGAAATGCCATCAGGATTCCCACCTCAGGCAAGTCTTGGTTTATAGTATCTCACCCTTCCCCTCCAGGACTCTCAAAACTAATGTTAACATTTTCCCAGATTGAAGGTGAACTCAGGGAAAGGACTCTGCTTGCCTCCGTGAGTCTGGCCTTTCTTCATTTTGGGCCTGGTAATTCCTCACTATGTGATCATCTCTTCAATGGCATTAAGAAGTTTGGGTTTTTTTGTTTTTTAAATATTTGAGGTAGCATTTTGGGTAGTCAACAGAAGTGTTTGTCTCGTTGACAGCCTACAGTGAACAGATGCATAGGTTTTATCCTTATTTTCTTTAATTAAAACATGTATGGCTGCCTCTTTTGCATCTAGGACTCTATGTCTCATAGAGGTTTTTGTGAGCATTCTTTTTTTTATTTTCCCACATCAGCTCCTTTCGGAACCACTATGCCAGTGAGACTTTCAAAGACACTCCTTAGTGACTGCTGCTTTGTTACCCATTAATAGCATGGAATAAAGCTTCTATTTGTATAGAGACTAGAGACCAGATGTGGTGCTTTAAAAGTTTTACAAATTAGCCTAATTTTTTAAAAATAATAATATTCATCTGTGAAGAGGGCCATGTAAGCCAAATTCATATAAAACTTCAGATTTCCTGAATTATGTTCCAGGCAAAAATCTTACTGTGATACCTTTTGCAGCATAGCATTGTGGTTAGGAACCCGGGCTCTGGAGTCAGGCCTGGTTTTGTCGGTCGGCCAGCTCTTCACTCGCTGCCTCGGCACCCTTGCACTGTAGGAGTTGTGAGAACAGGGTCTGCGTCATTCTTATTCATCATTGTATCCACAGCGCTTGGCACATAGTAGGTGCTCATTAAATTTTAATACCTGAGAATGGACTGAATAAAAATTACTTAGAGATTGTATAGTGTAAAGGTTAAGAGCATAGTTCCAAAGTCAGATCTTGGTTTGAATCCTGTTTGCTTTGATTTACTGCCTGTTTGTCCTCCAGCAGATCAGTGAAGTTTTACATCTTTAAGCTTCAGTGTTCTCATCGGTAAGATTGGGTAATGATTGATTGTGTCTACCTCATTGGGTTATTATGAGGATTAATGAGAAAATGCATGTGAAGTACCTGATACGGATTCTATGCATATTAAGCCCTCAATAAGTGCAGACTGTTGTTATTCCTTAGCTATAAAATTGGTGATGATGTGCTTTACTTCACAGAGTAGTTATATTAAATGAGCTTAAGTATATGCAGTACTGATCATAGTACCTAGTAAAAATTCAATAGATGCTTGCTGCTAATAGTATCGGCGGCAGTGTTTTGCAATAAGTTTATGAAGATGTATGTTATATAAATCATTGGTCTAAATGTGTCTTTTATCTAACTGATTTGATCTCATGGTTTTGCTAATTTAACTGATTACTTCCAATATTGGGCCTTGTTTTAAAAAAAAAAAGAACTGATTTTTTAATGTGATTTTGTGAAACATTTTTATCAGGTTAGATGTGATGTTTTGTAAGCCTCTGGCAAAATAACCATAGGGTACTAACTCTACTTGCCATCACTTTGGGACAGAAGCAACAAATCAGACTATAAATTCTGGATCCCTATTATAAATGGAGGAGTGAAGAAATAAATAAAGTCAAATTCTATAAGCTCCATGGAGTATGGAGATTTATAGTTGTACTGAAATTTTACTGGGAGAGAAAGAAATTACACTTATATAAGAATTGACAGCCCAGATTTTTCCACTGAAGTTAGTCAGTAAAGGACGGTGACTAAGCAAATAAAAGATAGCTCTGAAGCCAGTACCTTCACATTTAATTTACCACTATGAGTACCACTGCTGCTACTACATTTACTACTACTAATAGCCACATATATTTGAATGCTTTCTACCTGCTAAGCACTTGCCAAAGTTATTTATATTAACTACCTCTTAGCCTGTCAACAGTTATCTGCATGAAGTATTTTGGTATTAATATTAACACTGTTTTACAGATGAGGAAATTGAGATTTAAAGAAGCCAAGGAACTTAGCCATAGTCAAGCTACTAAGTCAAAATGAGTCAACTCCAAAACCAGAGTTCTTAATCATCACACTATATTGCCTTCCTAACAAAACACCGTGCTTATTTTTCTGATAAAGTTTATTTTACAGATATTTATTCACCTTTGCTATCTACTGGGGATAAAAAGAAAGGTGTCTTATTTTCAAGAATCTCCAGAGTTTGAGGAGTCAGTGAATAAATATTGAGCAGAAATATTCTTTGAAAGTATTATGATCACTGGCTTTTATTCAATTGCCCTGTCTCTCGCCTTTTGGGTACAGTGAGATGTGAGAATGGTAATTGAGTAGAGCAGACAAGTACTCTGCTTCTGCCGCATCTCTCTTCTCAGATACCACAGGATTGGAGATAGAACCTGAAATAGGAAACATGAGCAAATAATAAACTTAGGCTAGGTAGAAAGATCCCTAACATTTTCTGACTTGGAGAATTTGGGACTTTGTGGAATTCTTTGAGTGTTTGGCTTTTTAAAATCCTCTTTCTTTATTTCTTTGCCTTGTTATTTAGTTTGTGGGTCAACTTGGAGGAGTTTTTTTGATACTAGCAAACTGGTAAGGCTAAGGAGAAAGTAAACCTCATTTAGGTGTTTGAAATTTATTATAGGTTTTGATCCCAAGGGAGAAGAAAAAGGAAGATAAAGGATTAGTTAAATTTCAAGTATCTAAGTTTATAAAGCAAAAAAAGTATGGATTCAAAGGAATTTTTATCGTGGAATAAAACATATGCCGTTTTGTAGAATTCTCCTCTGGTGTATTTCTTAGGTAGTCAGTCTTGCTGCCGAGGTATAGAGGAGAATGAGAAAGCTCCTGTGGAACCACGGGCTCCTAATACAGCCACAGGGAAGAAGGGTATCCTGACTACAAAGAAGGAAGGGATTAGGAGGCTTACTTTCAGTGTATTTGTAGTTCAGTTGATTAGGTGATCAGAGTTTATCCTTGAGGCATTTTTCTATAAAATATTTTTAGTGTGGGTGTATTTATGAGCACTGCTTATTACTATGTTTGAATAACCTGGGAAGTTATGAGACTGACAGCTAAGCATTGAGTTATTTGAACATACAATTTTACCTCCTTTTAGATTTTAAAAAATATAAATGGTTTTATAATTAGTCATCATAGGTTTTGCAGATGGGACTTAGAAAACCTTCAGCTAAAGAAATGTGCAAGTCTTTCTAAGTTGTTTTAAAAATAATACAATGCATGTTTCATCTTTTTCATTCTAGTCTTTAAATCTACAAGACAGCAGCAGCCCTCCCGAAATGTTGCTACTAAGAATTATTCAGCGGTAAGAAAAAAAGTTTTATAGTTGTGTTTTAGTTATTTTATGTTTCCTACATTATGAATTGTCAACTCTTTGTTTTACAAAGTAAATTAAAGAAGAAAAATTATGGAATATTAAAGCTGGAGAGAACTTTACTGGTTATCTTTTTTTTTGAACATGCCAATATCACCAGAATGGTTTCATTATTGTCACTGACAACAAGCGCAACACTGAAATGGTATCATTATTTTGTTTGGTTTCTTAAACATTACTTATGTATGCATTAAAAATGTATGTTTACATTTCAGAAATATGACACATTAAAGAAGTCCTCTGTAAACATATTCCCTTCTCAGTGTATTTTCATGCTTCGTTTCTTGCATAAATAACTTAATCTACAAAATCAGAAGTAAAACTATCAATCTTATTAAAACCACTTCAGCTTGTCTGAAAAACAACATATGCTATTAAAGAGTGAATGCTTATAGCATTGTTTAAATGGTAGCTAACAAAATTTAAAATTTAAGAAACAGTAAAATCATGTTAAATCCATAGTCTTGCCAAAAAAACTTCATTGAGATTCTATTATAGAACAGAATCAGTATTATCTTAAATTTTCTAAAATTTATCTTTGAATCATCACTTTGATGAGTTGAAGCTTTAAGGGTAAAAATAATGACACACAAAATGATTTCAAAAAGCCATACTTATAATTCTTGATACAGAACTTTAGATTAGGTTTTGTTTAATAACTAGAAATCCTTATTTCTTCAGAAAATATTAAATATCTGTTGAAACATAGCACCTATCTAGTGATGTATTAAATAACAACTCAAGATTTATTAGGTAAGCACTCAAATTACTTTTATGTAATAAAAATAAACAGGAGTTTTGCATGTTGTCTATGTTTCATTTTATACATTATTTTTTTAGGCCTTCATTTATAGGGTATAAAACTTAAAAAAAAATTCTCAACTAACATTTTCATTAGATTTAAATTATTCAAACTATAAATAATGCTAAGCTAAACACTGTCATTTCCTTTAAAATCTAAGTTTCTAAAAGTTTTTCAGTCAATACAAAAATGATCCGGTTCACATTATTAACTGCCCAACAAAGCGTTTAAAAAGCTAAATATTCTTTGTTAAAGAGCAGATTATTAGAAATGTTTTCCACGCTCTTATTTTTTAAAAAACAAGATTCTGATAGACATAATGAATCCAAATAAAAATTCACAAATGGTATCTGAAATCCTGTCAGCTTGCATCCCAATACAACATACATCCAGTTTTTATGCATAAACAATTCAAAATTAAAGTTTATAATGGAAACGTCAACAAGTCATAACTACTACACATCACTACTGATGGGTTCCACTGTACTTCAACCAGGTACAGCAGATGTGCACATCTGATAGACTGCTTAGAAAATTAAAGTTACCAGAGCTATAAATAAGGAATACATAAATACGAACATAATGCCAAAGCATTATAGCTGTTAAAAAAAAGTGCGTAAAATGTGATGTAAACACATCTTTCTGTAAGCCACTTTCCACTGATTTATAAAACTATAGTTTTATAATTCTTTTAAAAAGGAAAATTTTTCTGCACTGATGCATGCAATAATTTCATTGTACATTCTTGACTACAAAGCAATCTTCAAATCCTCTTGCAGAGCTTGACATATCTCATCAGAATTTCTCCAGAAAGTCAGTTTGTCATATTTTCGGCAGCCTTTAGTGCATTAGTAGCTTTGTGAAGCTCCCTAATAACTGATGATAAAGCTTCTGGGTTAATTCCTTGTTCACAAAGCCATACACAAATAGACCAAGTTTCCATATTATCTAAGCCAGTATTCAAAATTCTTGAATTTCCGAGTAGAATGGCATTCAGGATCGCCTCTGTGGATGCCCCTCCCCACCCCCCACACAGCTACCGCTACTGCTTGCCATAGCGGAGGCTGAGGGAGGCTTTACCAGTTATCTTTACTCAGGGTTTCTAGGATTTGGTTTTGTTTTGTTTTGTTTTTCTCTCTTTTTAAAAATAATGATTCACATAATTAGAAATCCATAATTGTTAAATATGCAGCAGTATTTTTAAGGATAACAGTGTTGAACCAAAAGGGCCCATGCATGGAATGCTAGTATTGAGGGTGAGTTCGGTGCACGTAAGAGGTTTTATTTATACTTGAGTTCCTTTTGTTACTTACACTCTCATAGTACTGGCTTGTGCCTTAACGTCTGATGTTAGACTCAAGACAGACTAAAAGGTTGGAGATCTAAAGATCTCTGTGTTCTGCTCTAGATTTAACATAGAAACATCTGCTCTTTCTTTGGATTCCAAAGAGTCTGGTATCAGCTTGACTCTCCTATTACCTCACTTTCAAAACTCATGTGTGTTAACTCCCAAGCTAATACAATTTCCTCTCTATCAGGGTTTCTCATTAGTGGCACTATTGATATTTTGGACCGGATAATTCTTCCTTGTAAAGGACTGTCCTGTGCATTGTGAGATGTTTAGCAGCATTCTTGGCCCTAGGTGCTGTTTGTTCAGTGTTTTGTCCTTGGCTTCATCCTCATTTGCACTTCAGTTAGATGAAGACTTAGGAAATGTGCGTATCAAGTGTCAAGATAACACAAAATGTAGAGGAATAGTTAGTATTTTAAGTGATAGAATCAAGAATCAAATATCTTTACTGAGTCTTAACACTAACAATATTTAACAGGGATAAATATAACAGAAAGATATCCAGTATGTCCCACACATTCTGGTACCTCATTTAAAGTTGGAGGTGGAAAACTGATGGTCTGATGACCCATCAGAACTTGAGAAGAAAATCACAGGCACGGTCTGCACGCTAGCCTGTGGGAGTCATTCACCAATCTGTGTGTTCCTTTGGGTACCACACTCCAAGGATGGCCAGGAGAGAAGTGTGCTAAGACATGTAATAAAGAATAGCATTTATGAATGAAGAGAGACACTGGATGGAGCTCAGGCTGAGCTTTAGTTTTAATATAATAGTTGCTGCTGACTTTGTTTCTGCCTCCTTTTTTTGACTTTTTTGTATGTAAAAAAAAACACTTTGAGATTCAGTCATTTAATCCATTTTTATTTGGGTGTCCCATTCCCACAAAAACTATTTGTTGCTTTGTGCCCCACCTCCCACTTTAGGTGATTGAGGTGGATGAATCAGATGTGGAAGAGGATGACATTTTTCCTACCACTTCAAAGACAGATCAAAGGTAGGTACACGGACTTCCTACAGATAGAAACATCTGAAAAAAATTAAAATTATCTGAATTCTGTAATTATACATTTTTATGTGCCACTGAAATTTAACAGACTTATTTTAGCAGTAAAGTATGTAGAGGAGTGAAAACAGACCAAGGGCTGGTTTGTAGACTTGATGCAGCATTATTACAAGTATTTTGATTGAAAATTTAAATCACCTATATTTCATTTCCTTTTATCTTTATTACCCAGTGATTTTCCTAATGGAACATTGTTCTCTACAATTAATAGAAAATAATTTTATATTATGTTAATATGTGATTTTAGCTTTTGGTCATTATCATATTTTTATATACTTAATTACACATGGTGCTGTGCTAAACACTAAAAAGAGAATCGTGTGGACTCATTCTGCCTTCAGAGTATTTCCATGCTTTTCTTGCTTTTTACTTGTTGACTTGATTCACTGTTACCATTTTCTTTTATGTGTTAACATTTTGGGTGAATACTACTTAACTAAAGCTCAATTAATGAGAATTTCTACTTAAGAAAAAGCCCATTTTATACTTATTTTCTGTTTGAGTATTATGTCTGATGGGGGACATAAATGTTTAATATGGTTTCTGCCTTTGGGCAACTTACATTTAGTGGAAAAGAAAAATGAACACATTTTTGAATTCTTCAGAGAATGATTCAGTACATAATTATGTGTGAAGTTTTATGATACAGACCCATAAATATGAGTACTTATGGGCAGGTGGAAAAAGGAGCAGGAAGCGTGGGTTAGTGTGGGCTATGGAAGAAGAAAAAGCTTCACCGAGGGAGTAAAATTTACTTGAAGTTTCAAAGATGGGAATTATTTGGCTTAGTAGGGTAGAAAGTGATGATCCCAGCTGAGATTATGACATGAACAGGAGCAATGGAGGGGAGAGGGAGATTTACCTCAGTGTTCCTTAAGCTTTTTTCCCATGATCTTAACCATTCTTCATTACCCAAGGAGAAAAAATAATTTAGATTTAATTCAATGTCTCCCTAATAAGAGAAATTAAATACTAAAGAATGAAATTATGTTCGGTAAGGTTGAGCTTGAGAGGGCCAAAAACCATTACAGTACCTACGATTTTTCACCCCACCTCCTGGAACCAATTTTTTCTTCCCTGGCTATGATGTTGACCCCTTTGAGAATATATGCTTTATGTGAATTAAAGGTCAATATTGGAAAAGGTGGTTAACATATTCCACGTTCACTTATTAGATCCTTAAACATATGCTAGGTGCTGGGGATAGAAAGATGAAAGAAATACCCCTTCAAGGAATTTATACTAAAGTGGTATGCTGATTACAGGGCATTACTAATCCACCAAGATAAATTTTATTCAGGGGTAATGAAATCTAAAGGAACTGCCAACATCTTTCTGTGATAGGTCATTGAGGGTTTTACAAACAAAGTAGGTAGTGTTTGAGCTGGTGCTCACCAGATGTGTTAGAAACGCACTATAGGCACAATCCTGGAAAGTATAGTCCTAGCGGATGTGTTAGAATGCATTCAAGGAGACGATCTGGGTGCAGAAAGAACAAGCAATGGCACAGGACACAGACATCCACTTTGAAGGGATTAGGGAAAGCCTCTGAGGAGGCTATATTTGAGCTGAAATTTTAAGAAGAGACACTTGGCTTTGCAAAAAGCAGAGGGAAAAAAGCACATGCAAAGCCTCTTGAAAAAGAAACAGTGGAAAGGGAGGCGATTTGACATAAGAATAGAAAGGAGAGGCAGGAGTAAATCGTGCTGCAGGACCAGGTGAGCATGGCGAGCATTTTGAACTTTTTATATATTATCAATGCATTGGGAAGTCAGGGAAGGATTTTGAGAGAAGTGATGATGTCTGACTTACATTTATAAAGGACCCTTGTGGTTGCAGAAGGACGTGGGAGTGCAGACAGGCTGACCTGAAAAGAGGGTACTGTAGCAGAGTCCAGCTAAGAGAGGATGGAAGCTTGCACGGGCCAGTGCCAGGGGAAATGTAGAGAATAGATGGTTAGGGGGTATAATTTGAAAATAGACATAACAAAACTTGGGGCTGGATTGAATGATTTGGAGTAAGGGAGAATAAGGAATCATGATTGATTTTCAGGTTTTTTGCTTGAGCATTTAGATTGCCGTACCTTGAGAAGGGCATAAAAGAGGAAAGGAACAGGTGTTTACAGGGGATGATAGGCATATAATCAAAAGCTCTGCTTTAGATGTGAAAAGTTTGAGATGCCTATGAATCATACATGAAAGGAAGTTATAGGTGATGGGAAATATGAGTCTGGAGCTCAGCTGAGGGGTTAGGAATGATGCCTAGATTTACCGCGGGACAGCATACAGATGGTACATAAAGCCATTGGTGTGGGTGGGGATGACCTGGAAAGGGAAGGCAGAGAGAGCAGAGACTTGTGTTCCTATCCTGGAGTTACAACCTTTAAAGCTTGAGTAAAGTAGAAAACGCAGCAAGAAAGACATGAGAAAAATCCAGTAGAATATAGAGTTGCATAAGCCCATACTGGCCTTTATAGGAGGAGTAAAAAATAGCAAAATGGGCACAGATGCAAGTAGGTTTATATATTTTGTGGTAGATAGCTGAGGGAGTTCTTTTAGCTCATGAAGATTTACTTGAATTTTTCAGGCTCATTATGTGTATTAAACAGGACTCCTTTGGTTCCAGCTGCTAGAAACCTAACTCAAATCTGCTTAGGGAAAAGGAGATTTATTGGAAGAATATCAGGATATCTTAGGTTGTGGAAGGAAGTGAAAGCCCCTTTTCAGGTCCTTTTTGTTTGTTTTTGCCTTTGTAAATTAAAGCACAAACAAACAAATCTGGTCTAGCTTGCAGGGTTTTTTTCAGGAGTGGACTGAGGAATTAATGAAACATACTATTTTAGTAGTTTGACATATGTTTAAGGATATTAAAGAAAAATATTTTGTTATTTTGGGTTGTTTACTTTTTAGCAATATAAATGTCTATTGACTTCTTATTTAGACATGAGGTAGTCATAATAACTGACAGTTGTTTAGCACTTCCTATGTGCTAGGCACTGTTCTGAGCACTTTACATATGAATTAGCTGCTCACCAAAACCCCAGGGGACAGAAATAATCATAACTCTATCATCCCCATTTTACAGATGCAGAAAGTGAGGCACAGTGGGTTAAGTAACTTACCTAAGGTCACACAAGCCAGGCATTCTCCCAAACTCATTTCTGTTGTTGCTTCTTGACATGATAATTAAGCTCTCAAACTATTGTGCAAGCAATATGAATCATTTAAATTTTGCAAGACTATTTAGAAATGGACGTTTTAGAAACAATTCTGAAATCAGCCTTGCAGATTGTGTTTCTAATGACAGCAACTGAATGACAATTTTGACTATTTCTGCAGAATTTTTTAGTAATTGCAGAGTGTGTATGGTATTTCATTTATAATTTACAACCTTTTTGGTACCAGGGATCAGTTTCTTGGAAGACAATTTTTTGCACAGGTAGAGGGGTGGTTGGCAGGGCAGAGCTCAGGTGGTGATTCAAGCAATGGGGACGGGCTGTAAATATAGACGAACCTTCACTTGCTAGCTCACCTCCTGTTGTGTGGCCCCCCCCCACCTGTTCCTAAGTTTTGTGGAAGACAGTTTTTCCATGGGGTGGGGCAGAGGGGAGGCTGGTGGAGTTCTGTGGTCTGTTCCCTAACAGGCCACAGACTGGTACCAGTCCATGGCCCGGGGGTTGGGGACTGCAGATTTAAAGTATTTAAGCTCTGCCATGTAGGTGTGGACCTTGATAAATTTGCTGATCCTCTGCCTCTAAACCTTAATTACTCTTCACATTTGCCTGAGAAATCCTCCTGTCCCTTACTTTTGTGTGTGAGGGCCTGTGAATTTTGCTGTTTACTTCTGACACAGGATCCCTTGATTCTCTTATTTGTCTAGACAAGACTTTTGGACATATTTTTTTTTTTTGCTATAATAACATCCGAAAACATGTTAATAAAATTGTTAATTGTATAAGAATTCACAAACACTGTTTTTATTTAAAACAGGGGTCAGCAAACTTTTTCTTACAGGGCTAGACAGTAAATACTAGGTTATTAAGTATGGAATGTCCGATTTCTTTACTGAGTTTTACAGTTGATAACTCTAACATTTCACTTTGATGCTTCTTTTTTTTTATTGTGAATGTACTTCCTCATTCTTTTAAACACATGTTTTTGCATGCGATTGTCTTTCAGATTTTTTTTTAACAGCAATTTTTGTGAAACCATGGATAAGTCAAAAATTTGTGTTACTTTTGAATATGAGTTCCGTCACAGAACCAATGCAGTGTAGACAGCTTGAAATATTAATGGAGTGTTTGTGAAGGATGTGGCTAATGAACGCACAGTACTTTGATGGTTTGAGAAGTTCATTCTAGTGATTTTAATCTTGAAAATGAGCCACATGGGTGACCTGAGACCAAGGTGGATAACGATGAGCTGAAAGCTGTAGTGGAAGCAAATCCATCTCAACCTGCACGTGAATCAGCAGCAAGGTTTGACATTACTATTCCAACAATGTTGAACCATTTGAAACAAATCAGCAAGGTAAAGAAGGTGGATAGATGAATACCACATGAAATAAATGAGCATCAGAAGAGAAACTGCCTCAAAGTTTGCCTTTCTTTGCTGTTACGACATAAAGGCAAACCGTTTCTACACTGTATTGTTACGTGTGATGAAAAATGGATTCTTTTGACAATCACAAGCCTGTGGCACAATGGTTGGATAACGATGAAGTGCCAAAACACAGTCCAAAACCAAATATTCATCAAAAAAAGCTAATGGTGTCTGGTGGTCCAGCGCTGGTATCCATGACAGCTTCATGAAACCTAGTGAGTTGATTACAGCAGATGTCTCCTGCGACCAACTGGACGAAATGATGAGGATGCTTGCTGTAAAGCAGCTGAGATTGATCAATCCTCTTGAAAGACCACATGTTGCACAGACAGTGCTGCTCGAACTACAGAAGCTGGACTTGGACACTCTCTGTCATCCACTGTATTTCACCAGACCTTGTGCCAACTGACTACCACTTCTTCCAGGCTTTGGACCACCTCTTGCAAGAAAAAATATTCAATTCTCAGCAAGCTACGGAAAAGGCCTTTCACGATTTCATTGCCACTCATTCTCTAAGGTTCTCTGCTGCTGGCATAAACAAGCTACCATTAAGAAGGCAAAACTGTGTTGATACTTTAGGCATATACTTTGATTAATTGTACTGCTTCTTGTTTGAGACATAATAAACTAAACTTTTATTCAAAATCGACATTTCATATTTAATGACCTAATATTTTAGGCTTTGCATGCCAAGAAGCAAAATTGAGGATACTAGGTCGGTAGGTACTTGAATAATCATTTAAAATGTAACCATTTCAAAATGTGAAAATCATGTTTACCTCACAGGTGGCAGGCTAGATTTGGCCTACTGGCCAAAGTTTACTGGCCCCTGATCCAAGATGACTTAAAATTCTTATTATAACAATAAAGAGTTAGGAATTTACTACGAGTCAAGCCTTATAAGAGTAGGAATCATAATTTTCGTGTTAACTGAGATTTGAATGGAAAGTATTTCAGTGTTCTCACAATTTGCAGAAGTAGGAGTTGGTAGTAGATACATGTTAATACAAGAACTATAAGCATTTTTGTAGTGCTCAGTATGTGTCAGGCACAGGCACTGTTCCAAGTGTTTAAGCATATTAACACATTTAATCTTTAAAAGACTATTATCCTCATTTTACAGATGAGGAAACTGAGACAAAGAGAAGCTAAATAACTTGCCCAAAGCCACATAGTAAGCAAATGGGAAAAACTGTAATTCAAACCTTGGCCCCAATCCCTTTTTCTCCCCGTTACATTTTGACTGCCTCTAATGTAGATTGAAGGGAATCGTGTGTTATTTTTATTCATGGCTGCTACTAGATTGAAAATTTTAGCTGGAAAGGCACATTTGGTACATCCTGTAGTTCATTGTCTTTGTTTGTTTTTTTGCCTCAGGTGGTCAAGCACATCCTCCAGCAAACGAATGTCCCAGAGCCAAACAGCCAAAGGGGTTGATTTTGAATCAGATGAGGTAATAAAGTAATAGTGTTAAATTTTGATTAATTTTTAACTTTGTAAAATTTAAATAGGGACTACTAGCTGGTTGCTAAAAATTATTTTAAAAACCAGTTCATTGATGACCTTACTTTGAACTATAGTTAATGTTAAGAGTCAACAAGTAACATCTGTTGAGTGCCTGTCAAGGTAATTATCTTAGATATAAAAGGCCTGTAGATTTTTCAAATATGGTATTCACTCAACTCCAATTTGCCCAGTTAACAGTAGGATCTGAATATTTTTTTAGCTTCTGCCATTCATATTTGGAGGAATGATGGTGGTGATATCTCAAGAGCTTTTAATAGTACTATAATGGAATATTTGTTAAGTATTAGCTGTATGCTTTACATGTGTTGTATATGAGATGGTACATGTGGTGATTTTCGTGTCATGGAGGTATTTGGGCACTGACTGAAATGCCATCTGGCAGGATATGTGAAAGAAACTCCAAGATGGTTGTCTGATCTCCTCTAGCTTGAATGAGGAGGAATAGGAAGAGGTCTAATCAGAACTTGCCTCTTGCCTTTTTCATTTGTTGTTTCAATTAAGTTAAATTAAAGCTGCATGACTGTAGGGTCCCTTTCCTCTGTGGCTGCCATTTGAAGGGCCTTTACTAGTTTTTATTGAATTGCTTGAAGCTGTTTCTCTTAGGCCTGTCACCTCAGGGAAGTGGAATCATACAGGGTATGTCATTTTGTGACTGGCTTATTTGACATAGCACAGTGTCCTCAAGGTTTATCCATGTTGCAACACTTGACTTACCCCTTTCATTTTGAGCTTCCACTGCTGCTGTTGTCTTCCCTAAATCTCACCTGTGGTTTTAAACAGCTTGAAAGGGCTCACCAGGACTCAGGCTGTGAAGAAAAATGGCAGCAAGAGCTCAGTCTGCTATTAATACTAACACATTGCTTCTAGGAGGGAAGTGAGCAGTTTCTGACTCCTTTGTTTATTCCAACGCATATAGATATACATATGGTTATATGTTACAGTTAAAAATTTGTATACTAGTTTATGTGGACTGCAAAGAAGAATTATTAGCAAATTCTCTATTAGACTTGGACTTATCTCTGATTTATTAAAGTTCTGCCTTTTATAATAGCAGAAGATGAAGCAATAAATGAAAATAAATTTGTATTTCTCAAGAGATAGTTAACTTAGCTAACATTTGAATGTGTTAATACCATCAACAAAGCCTAAAATCAAATAATAGTTTCTTTTATTAATGTCTTAGAAACCAGTCAAAAAATTTTAAACAAATTTGCTTTATCTTCTGAATGTTTAGTTATAGAATACACAAAAATGAATTTTATGTTATCCTCATCAATATATATATGTTGTGCTTATCTGAGATTTGTTACTTCTCATTCTCTTTCACTAAATTCTTAGTTAATATTTGATGTTTCTGTTTATTCTTACCATGTGTATAATCTATAGGCCAGCAGCATGGTAACTCTTAACATACTCCATCTGCTTCTTTTTCCAAAAAAACTGTTTGAAATATTGCTTTGCTAGGCTGGTTTTTTTTTTGCATCAGTCTGAGAGGCTGTTTCTAGCATTAAATGAGTAATGGGAAATAAGAATTACAGCTATTTCTGAGGTAGATCTTCTCCATGTGGCTTCATGATTTTTTGGCTGTGAATTTCCAAAATAGAGGATATACCTGTAATGTAAATGAAAAAATACCTATTCAAAAACCACATGTAAATGACTTGAGGAATATTTTTTCTGGCATACCCAGACCTCATTTGCCTTATTAAGGTTAATAATTGAAAGAGATGTATATGGTATATGTTGTAGGTATATAAACATATACATAGCAGCATGAATTTTTATTTTTAATGCTTGCTAAGAATTTAATTGGACTTACATATTCTGCATTTATAAAGAAAATGGAAAAATGGAGTCTACCCCATGTGAAAAGAGAAAGTGACTCTTATTGATACTGTTTTACCCATAAGAACTTCTGTGTTATCTCAGTGATGCATGGAACAATCCTAACATAACATTTATATATCATTTCAGGATGATGACGATGATCCTTTTATGAACATTAGTTCTTTAAGAAGAAACAGAAGATAATATATTTAATGGCACTGAGAAATTTTCAAGATACAAGAGAAAGCAAAACATTGCAAGCTAAGAGTTCACAGTTTAAAATGTTTGAACTATTGCTGTTAACTGAAGAAGTTGAAAAAGACTTAACAGAAAAAAGCTAATGTTTAAGAATTTATATTTCATTATGTTCAGGAATATCATTTCCTGAACATTACTCCATTACTGGAGAAATTTCCCAGCTCAAGAACATATATAATAGCATTGGTTCTCCTTATTTTTTAATCTGGTATAGTAATAGCTTTATTTAAATATCATTTTTGAATAAGGATTAAAATAAGTTTACCATTATACATTTCTGCTTCATGATTGTAGACTATGTCAATATTTTAATTTGGTTACACTTAGCCAGAGTTGAGGGAAAGAACTTAAAAAATTTAACTTTTTGTTAATTTTAATGATTTCCTACAGGCTTTTGACTTCTTGAAAGTAAAACAATCTATGTAAAACTGTTCCTAAGCTCACTATTTGTTATTATGTGTTTTTTCCTATGCTTATTGTAAGACTTTGAATGATTAGAAGTACCTTTTAGTTTGACTAGATGTGTTTTTATTAAAAAGAACATTCTGTTAGAATTATTGAGTTTTTTATTCCAGTTGTAGCAAAGATTTCAAAAGATCATATTCACATTGAGTTGTAGTAATTTTCTCTATTATTCTCTACCATTAATGGTTCTCTCTTTCTCTTTTATGCATGCACCTATTTCTAGGAGAAAAGGGGTTAAAAAATTTTAAGCTATGTCTTCTTGAAAATATGAAAGAACGTTTTTAGATAGAATGGTCAGTAGAACCTTGTGGTTATATCAAAATACTGAAATATAACTAATGTGGAATATCAGTGCCAAGACTTTTCATTAATAACATTTTATCTTAACTTTGGTTTCTGTGAAATATTTCTGAATGGACAATTCCAGAAATCTTAGTAGAGCATGTTAAGTTTTTATTTTCTTGTTTTAAGGGGGAAGTAAGAATTTGGCCTCTTCAGATTTAAGTTAAATAATCCCATTCTTCTCTTTAACACTCTGTAAAAAGACCCTGGAGAGTATTCCTTCTTTTAATCTTATGAGGCAGACATATTTAATTCTTAAGGAAGTTATAGATCTTGGCAGTGCAGCAGCCTGATTTCTTCATAGGAAGAAACAAACACTTGACTGAATGGTACCCATGACCATTAGATTAGTCATACCTGGAATGTGTCAAATTATAGGAGACAGACACTTGGCTAGTGGCTGCCTCCATATTATGGCACCTTTGAAATGGGCTCAGTCAAAAGTTGCTATATAACATTCTAATGACTTTCTTAAAAAATATTTTCTGGCCAGGCGTGGTGGCTCACGCCTATAATCCTAGCATTCTGGGAGGCTGAGGTGGGCGGATTGCTCAAAAGTCAGGAGTTCGAAACCAGCCTGAGCAAGAGTGAGACCTCATCTCTACTAAAAAAATACAAAGAAATTAATTGGCCAACTAAAATATATAGAAAAAATTAGCCGGGCATTGTGGCGCATGCCTGTAGTCCCAGCTACTTGGGAGGCTGAGGCAGAAGGATCGCCTGAGCCCAGGAGTTTCAGGTTGCTGTGAGCTAGGCTGATGCCACAGCACTCACTCTAGCCAGGCAACAGAGTTGAGACTCTGTCTCAAAAAAAAAAAAAATTCTGTACCTAATTTTAGCATAATGGTTATTTTAGCAGGTAGCGTTAACTCAAGTGAAAGGCATTGTCCTGTGAAGTATTCTCAGGCGGACATGCCCACATTTTTATTGCGCTCTAAATCTCATATTCCCAGTATGTGAACACAGCAGAAGTTAAATCAGGAGTGAGCGTTGCTGTGCATGATGGAGCGGAAGCTACGAGGGGAGGCAGGTCTGGATGGTGCAGTATTGCTTCTGCACAGGGCACGCTGGCTCAGACCGAGCTACGGACTGCATCGGCTACGGGCTCTTCTCATTTATCTGTTAGATGGGCCTGGGTGAGGGTCAGAGTTGAGGAGATGGTCACTGAAGTACACTAACAGCTTCCTGGGAAAAAGGAATAAGGTTCTCTCCCTTTAAAAAAAATTGCTCTAGGTATAAAAAGAGGTACTAAATGTGATGCAGTTAGCTGGGCAAGGAAGGTGATTCCATAGCAGTCACAGAGGATGAAAATCTCTCCAGTTAATTCAAGTCATGTTGTGAATAGTGTGTATCTAGCCCTGGAAATGATAAATAAAACATGAAGGAAAACTTTTTTGACTGAATATTATTGCATAGTTAATTGTGTCATATATCCTTGATATTCTATATTGATGCAGGAAAATCTGTTGTTTTTTTTTCCTTTTGAAAATTTTCGAACTTGCTGGTGTAGGTGTGTAGAGGTCTTTAGGTGATTGCAGAGCACCTGCATTTGCTCGTGGAGGCTATGAGAGAGCAGGGATGAAAACATTCTAAGGAAAGCGTATCTA
>CAUYMX010071966.1:0-15270 GCA_963573855.1 Lepilemur septentrionalis | reverse complement strand
GTGAGACTCTGTCTCAAAAAAAAAAAAAAAAGTAATAATAATAATCTTAGCTTACTATAACTTTTCACTTTATGAACTTTTTATTTTAACCTTTTGACTCTTTTGTGATAATACTTACCTTAAAACACAAACCCAGGCCAGGCGCAGCGGCTCATGCCTGTAATCCTAGCACCCTGGGAGGCCGAGGTGGGCGGATCATTTGAGCTCAGGAGTTCGAGACCAGCCTGAGCAAGAGTGAGACCCCGTCTCTCCTAAAAAATAGAAAGAAATTAGCTGGACAACTAAAAATACATAGAAAAAATTAGCCGGGCATGGTGGCGCATGCTTATAGTCCCAGCTACTCAGGAGGCTGAGGCAGAAGGATTGTTTAAGCCCAAGAGTTTGAGGTTGCTGTGAGCAAGACTGATGCCACAGCACTGTAGCCCGGGTAACAGAGTGAGACTCTGTCTCAAAAAAAAAAAAAGAAAAAAAGAAAACAAAATCACAAACCCATTGTATACCTATACAAAGATATTTTCTTTCTTTCTATACTTATTCTGTAAGCATTGTTCTATTTTAAAATTTTATTTCTTTTTACTTTTCAAACTTTTTCGTTAAAAACTAAGACACAAATGTATACATTAACCTAGTCCTAAACAGGGTCAGGATCATCAGTATCACTGTCTTATACCTTTACATCTTGTCCCATTGGAAGGTCTTCAGGCAAAAGCAGATGGAACTGTCATCTCCTAGGATAACTGTGCCTTCTTGTGAAATACCTCCTGGAGGACCTGCCTGGGGCTGTTTTACTTTTCTTTATAAGTGGAAGGAGTAAACTCTAAAATAACAGTAAAAAGTATAGTACACTAAATACTAAAACCAGTAACATAGTTGTTTATTATCATTACCAATTATGTACTATACATAGTTGTGATAGACTTTTATACAACTGGCAGCACAGTAGATTTATTTACACCAGCACCTCCACAAACGTGAGTAATGCGTTGTGCTACAAAAGGAATTTTTCAGCTCCACTGTACTCTTATGGGACTGTAGTCGTGTATTCAGTCCCTTGTTGACTATAACGTTATGCAGCACATGACTGTATATTGATTATCTAAGAGTTTTGTTATACAGGGCATACTGCATTAAACACCATACTTGGACTCGGTATATTTTTGGTTCAAGTCCTGGCTTTGCTGCTGCGTAGCTATGTGACCTTGGGAGGAAAAGTCACTTAGTATTTCTGAGCCTCAGTTTGTGGTCTGTAAAATACAACATTCCAGATAATCTTTTCCAATACATTTTCTTTCTCTGCACTCTGAATATACAGTGTCTGTTACAAAATTTTGACAGGAAGAATAAAACTAGATTGATAGTCCCAATAAGTAATACATCAAGAAAGCTCACAACTTTACAAAAAAATGTATATTTGTGCTATGTCTTTTTCAACAAATGTATGTTTGCCATAACGAAGTGTCACAAACTGGGTGGCTTAAAACAACAGAAATTTATTCTCTTGTGGTTTTGAGGCTAGAAGTCTGAAATGAAGCTGTCTGCAGACCCTTGCTCCCTCTAAAGGTTCTAGGGAAAACCCTTTCTTGCTTTTTCCCAACTTCTGGTGATGGCTGGCAATCCTTGGTGTTCTTGGCCTATAGCTGCATCACTCTTGTTGCTGCCTCCATCTTTATGACCATCTTTTCTGTGTGTGTGTGTGTGTGTCCAAATTTCCATCTTAAAAGGACACCAGTCATGTTGGATTTTGAGCCCACACTGCAGGGCTTATCTTAGCTTGATTACATCTGCAAAGACCCTGCTTCCAAATAAGGTCACATTTACAGGTTCTGGGAGATGTAAGTTTTGAGGGGACACTATTCAACCCAGTCTAACAAGTAAGTCATGGAATTTTCCTCCAGTGATATATTCACATGCATTTGGTCTTTATGTAACACTATAATAATAGAAGTCTTTGAGCACTTAACTATGTGCCATGTACTGTGCTATGCACTTTGTTGTCATCTACAATTTTAAAGGTAAGCAATGAAGGGTCAAAGAGTTCAAGTAGTTTGTTCATGTCATTATATCCAAGTGAGTGCAGAGCTGACATTTGGGTATTTGGTTCCAGAGCTGTTGCTCAAGTTAGCAGTTACTTTAAGTGTTCAGTTAGTTTTTGAGTTATTGAAATGGGAGGAATTTTTGCCCCTGTGTTTTAGTAAAGTGGGTTGGTGTTCCCGTTTCCCACTCTGCTTCAAGATTTGCAGGAGCTGCCTGAGTTGTACAGGCCTTTTCATGAGACGAATATAGGTTTGATGATCAGCTGTTGAGTTATAAACTCTTTGACTGGGGAGTTGGATAGATAGTGGGACTTATTCTTTTTAAGAATTTATTGCATGCTAACGTTAGTTTTCTTAAGGTGGCATATTTCCAAAAAAGTAGGTATTTGAGAACAACTGCTAGGTGATTCTGTGATCCAGACACCAGTTTCTATTCTGTCAGAAATTAGGTATTACTTTCCAAGCTATTAAGTGAGTAGAGTCCCTTTTGGGAATAATGATTCTTGTTGCTCTCTGGAGAAAGAATACAATTTCTAGAAATCTTCTGTACTTGTATCTATACTATTGTGTTGTTTTAATTTTCATATTTTGTCAGCTTATTTTTTTTGGAAAGATGCTTCCATGCCTTAGGAGGAGAAAGGAAAACAACGTATGTATCTTGAGTATGTACTACTAAATAGCATGTAGATTTATTAATGCTTAGGGTAAATCTTACAGTTTAGAGGCTTATAAAAGGCAGAGCCATTTAAACTCAGGACTGTTGTCTGATTCCAAAGCATTTTCTTTCTAACACTCTGCTATTGTATCCTTTTCATCATTTCTTTGGAACATATTTATTGAAATTTCACACCTGGTAAGTAAAACTGAGGGGGAAAGCAAAGGGACGAAGCTGGTTCTGTTACTAACGATCTCTTTCCCTTAACACAACTGTCTTCAGTATCCACGTTTAGTACAAGGTATCATTTTTATCCCTTCTTCTAAGTTCTGTGAAATTACACAGCAGTTGCTAAGGATGGAAATATTACTGAGGTGGAAGAGCATTGAAACTTCTGGATAGAGAAGGAACTGAATAGGAACCGTAGAAGCTTAACACCTTTCTCTTCTGTTGTAAAGCAGTTGAGGTTCCCATCTTAATAGGGTTGTAGGACATTACTGGACAGCTGTGTTTCTTGTGGAACTGGTCACTGATTTAAGATGAGTAAGAAAGATCTGCCTAGAGTTATATAAGGAAGTAAATATGTGAAATGGCATCTTTGCTGCATTGCAGACTAAGAGGATTTTTTTCAGTCTTATACTTTGGTTCTATATATTATCTGAAATTGGTAAAAGGCAAGCAATTCACCCAACTATACAATGTAATTTTTTCTTTTCTGTCCTTTTGCTTGCTTGCTTGCTTGATTTTGCCTTGTTTTGTAATCAAGCCGAGCATAATTCCTTCTGCCATTTCTTCTTTTTTCAGTTTGGTATACATTTTTTGATTGCTTTTTTTTTTTTTTTTTTGACTCATATAGGAAAGCTTTGTTTTTCCGCAGAGGAATAATTTACAAGAATGCATTAAGATTGGATGCCACTGTGACCCAGCACAATTCCATTGGTCCTTGTGTAAGCAGAAGTTAACCTCAGCCCCATGGTAGTTTTTTGGCCTGGGCATCCTGAGCATAATCCTGGCTCTGACTAAGGGGAAGGGGTGAAGGAAATAGAGCTTCTCCTGGCCTTTTTCTTTGGCTCTGTCCATTGTTACCTATTTGAGTGTACTACAGCTTCCCTAAGGTTATTGCCACTCAGACTGATGCCATAGCCATGCAGCATTACCCAGTTTAAACCTGGAATATTAGGGAAGCCCATATTGGGGTGGCCATGACAGGTATGGAGTGGAGCTTTGTGAAGTTTTCCTAACTCATAATGACCTTTTTCCCCTCATTGTTAAACATTAGTAGATTTTTTTCTCAAACTTTTTTTGTGGAGTATAATGACATGTATACAGAAATGGACATAAAGCATTAAATGTTAAGTTCAAGAAATAATTATAGCTTAAAATATATTAAGTGTATTTGGGGAATATTATATAGATCTCTGTAAAGCCTCACTTCTATCAGTCTTTTCAGTTAGGCTCTACTTCTTTTCTGCTTTCACATCACCTTTATTTTTTTTTCTCTTATTCTTAGGGTTTCAGACTGTCCTGAGCATGGTAACCACTCAATAAATATTACCTGCATGAATGAATTTTAGCTAGTTGGATGCTTTTTATTTGCTTTCTTACCCTCTTCTTAGCTGTTTTGTCCTTTTTGATGAAGTACTGTATAAATTAAAGGATCTAGTGTTTTTGTTTTTTTTTTATTTCAGCGTATTATGGGGATACAAATGTTAAGGCTGCCCACATTGCCCTTGCCCCCCTTCCCCCTCGAGTCAGAGCTCCAAGCATGACCATCCCCCATACGGTGCACACTGCACTCATTATATATGTATATACTCTCCCCTCCGCCCCCCTCCCGTCTGCCCCACTCCTGATAAATATTGTTCCTATATGTCCACTTAGGTGTTGATCAGTGAAACCAATTTGCTGGTGAGTACATTTGGTGATTGTTTCTCCATTCTTGGGATACTTCACTTAGTAGAATAGGTTTTAGCTCTATCCAGGAAAATACAAGAGGTGCTATATCACCATTGTTTCTTATAGCTGAATAGTATTCCATGGTATACATATACTACATTTTATTAATCCACTCGTGTATTGATGGGCACTTGGGTTGCTTCCACAACTTTGCAAGAGTGTTTGTTTTTGTATGCTATAGTGAATTTACATATTTGGGCAGAGAAGGGAAACATTGTATGGATGACGCTTAGTTGTATCAGTGGTAGTGCTTGAGCACATATTCACAAAAATAGGTTCAATTAAAACAAAATTAGTGTTATTCCAAAGACCTCTGAAGAGATGAAGGGGAGCGCTGTTCTTCTCATTGCAGAGGCCAGAAACCTTGGCAGGGTCTCTAACTCCCTTCCATCCTTGAAGCACATTTGCAAAGTTGGGTGATTCTGTCTTCAAATATATATCCAGAGGCCAAATTCTTTTGTCCAAGCAACTGTTCTTTCTGCTTCTCTGTCCTTCACTCTTTATGTGACCAAAAAGCTAGCTTGATCCTTTTAAACCATCCATAAGTCAGATCATTTGTCCCCTCTGCTTAAAACTGTCCAATGACTTCCCATCCAAGAATAAAAGCCCAAAATACTCAAAAGTTAGTTATAAGGTCCTGCAAGATCTCGTGCTCTCTGGCAGTTAACATCTTCTAATGTGCTCTGTAACATTTACCCGTTCATATTGTTTATTGTTTGTTTTTGTCCCAGTGTTAGAATGTAATAAACACTTTGATGGATAGCTTGAAGGAGAAGGAGGAAGGAGCATAGGTCTATTCTTCTTTCTTTTATCCTTAGCACCAAAAAATGTCGATGAATGGATAAATGATCGATTAATTTAAATGAACAAGGGAAAAACAAAATAGCAGCTAGACCCAGCCTTTAGCTATAGTTCTGTGAATTGGCCTATTGAGACATAACCTGCAGCCCACATCCTCTGTGGATCTATAAAATGATGGGAAAATTAGATGATCCTTACCAAGTTTTATAATGCTTTCTCAGAAAGGTGTTTTCATAGTCTCTCTGTGAGGGGTGGTTTTAGAAAGTACTTTGTAATTTAAGGAAAAATTCTTCCCTTTGGGAAATATTGGGTATTGTGTCCTGACTTTTGTATACCTTAAAAAAAAAATTGTAAAACAGCAACTCAAAAGTACTGTTAAAAAAAATTGAAGGAGATATTTTATCCCTAACAGTTTGATTTACTTAGGCTTCTGGCTATAATTATTGTAAAGTTAATATTTTCCTTTTAAGAAATAACTTTTAGCATAAAATTCAACAAATATTTGTTATGCGCTTCCTTTCTTGGTCTATAACTCTGTATGATATGGGGAGTTCAAATGTATTTTGTCCAGATCTTCAAGGAGCTTATCATTAATATTTAAACAACAAATTGAGGCAATGATTGAAATGAATAGTTTGGCATAAGGGTCTGCTTTGGAAATGAGATTTAAATACAAAGAATGTAAGATACAATCACCGTAATTTAAGAAGTCCAGCAGTGTGACTAACACAAGTGGGCATTTGCTTAATCGGGGAGTTTTTCTTGGAAGGAGGTGGGACTTGGACTTGAATATCTCTTTAGAAGGATAAATGGCAATTTGGATTGGTAAAACATAAGAACAAGTATGAAGAAAGACATAGGAATAGGTAGTGTTGTAACCTTTAACACATTACCACACTAGAAAAAAAATTTCTTTCCTTGGGGCTGCAGTGTTTTATTATAAAAATAGAATAAAAACTTTGAAAGCAAAACAATCCTTTCTAATTTAATTAAAAATTATTTTTTATTGTTTTCTGTGCATGAGTTATATGCAACTTGAAAAATAGTTCTTGTGGCTCCTAAGGTGAACAGATGTGTAAGTTACATGTGCTTCACTAGGTCTCAAAACTATCATGTGTTAAATACAACTCCCATGGCAGTTAATGTGTTAATTCAGTTTATTTACTTTTTACTGACGAATAACCCTCACCCTACAACAACAACAACTTCACCTATATTCTAACATTTATCTAGGAGATAATGAGATTGATACAACACAGAAATATTTGAGGAAAGTAGTTGGAAATAGATAAATAAGGTAGGGGTATAATGTAGGGCAACTTTGGTTTTATTTTTATTTATTTTATTTTTAGAGACAAGGTCTCACTGTGTCACCCAGTCTAGAGTGTGGTGGCCTGATCATAGCTCAGTGCAACCTCGAATGCCTGGGCTCATGTGATCCTCCTGTCTCAGCCTCCCAAGTAGCTAGGACTATAGGCATGTGCCACCACCTCTACCTAATTTTTAAATTTTTTGTAGAGGCAGGGTCTGGCTGTGTTGCCCAGGCTGGTTTCAGACTCCTGGTCTCAAGCAAGCCTCCAGTCTTAGCCTCCCAGGGTGCTGGAATTATAGGTATTAGCTTCTGTTCCCAGCCTTCTGGGGCAACTTTGAATACCAAGATGAGTTTGGGCTTGCTTTATACCGGAAATGGGGAGGAAATTTGGGCTCTTAAGCAGGGAATATCTGTTGAATGCAGTGTTTTGAGGAGGTAATAGTATGCAAGATAGCTGCCTTTTGCGAATAGTTTTTACTTTGAAATGGTAAAGTTTATAAGGTCTATTTTGTGCTTGTGATTGAGGGAAGAAAATATTTTGAAGCAGGGGTTCTCTTAGGCTGGACGCAGTGGCTCACACTTGTAATCCTAGCACTCTGGGAGGTTGAGGCGGGAGGATCACTTGAGGTCAGGAGTTCAGGACCAGCCTGAGCAAGGGTGAGACCCATCTCTACTAAAAATGGAAAAAATTAGCTGCTTTGGTGCCACTTGCCTATAGTCCCAGCTACTGGGGAGGCTGAGGCAGAAGGATTGCCTGAGCCCAGGAGTTTGAGGTTGCTGTGAGCTAGGCTGATGCTGTAGCACTCTAGCCTGGGCAACAGACCGAGACTTTGTCTCAGGGAAAAAAAAAAAAAAAAAAGGAAGTTCTCTTAACTAGAGAAACCTCATTTTGAAGGGTAGGGTAAACGGGTTTTTTTTGCTTATTAGTTAATGGCCTTTATCTTTTTTCTGAGGAGTCTTCATTTTCTTTTTCTTTTTTTTTTTTTTGAGACAGAGTCTCACTCTGTTGCCTGGGCTGTAGAGTGCCGTGGCATCAGCCTAGCTCACAGCAACCTCAAACTCCTGGGCTCAAGCAATCCTTCTGCCTCAGCCTCCCCAGTAGCTGGGACTACAGGCATGCGCCACTATGCCTGGCTAATTTTTTACATATATTTTTAGTTGGCCAATTAATTTCTTTCTATTTTATAGTAGAGATGGGGTCTCGCTCTTACTCAGGCTGGTCTTGAACTCCTGACCTTGAGCTATCCACCCGCCTCGGCCTCCCAGAAGGAGTCTTCATTTTCTGCATAGGCTAGGTGTAGTCTTATTCCAGAGTAAATGGGGGTGTTTCTCTTGCTTTCGGGGGGGAAAAGGTATATTTTATATCCCTTTTTTAAAAACTGAGATAAAATTTCATTTCTTTTCTTAATGTCTTTCCACCCTTTTCATCTCTTTATATCCCCTATTTCATAGAGATTTTTGAGTTAGAAAGGACCCTCAGGGATGTATCATCTTATTCAGTGGCTCACAATGGCCTAGGGAGCTCAAACTAATATAGTCAGAATCTCTAGGCCCTGAAATCTATACTTTTAGGGTGTTCTCAGAGGGATTCTGATGGAGAGCCAAAACTGATCAAGTCTAATATTTTTCAATTTAGAGTTCACATTAGGACTCACCAGGGGAGTTTTTAAGAATGTAAAATATCCAGCCCCACCCCCACAGGTACTGAGTAGATTTGATGTTGGAGGACATCTGCAAGTACAGTCTGTAAGTTTCCCCAGCTGATTCTAATACAAAATTGCCATTAAGAGCTTCTTAATCTCGTTAAATCTCTATTTTCTAGACCACAGAAAGAGACTGGGAGCCCTGATCACTTGCTTTTCTGCCCAGCCTTTCTGTTACACGGTGTCATAAAGTGATTTTGGTCACGTCTTCCTTCATTCTTGGAGGGATTTGTGTGTGATATTTTTTGTTTATTGTTTTCATGGTAAGCTAAGTTATGCCTTTACCAAGCTGGACTCATTATACCTACTATGGAGAGGATTTGTGGGCTTGTTTTTAATTTCTTTTTTTTACATTTTTTATTATTTCCTGGGATGAATGTAAGATACGGATTCAGGATTGTCAAGCAGGAACTTAACCTGAGGTAATATTTATGCTTGTGAGAAACAGGTGCCTGTAAGGCAGTTTTTTAGAACCTCTTGGCTTCTAATAAATTGCAGGGGACTGTTCCACCTTTGTTTCACTTAGTTGTGTTTTTTTGTTTGTTTGGTTTTTGTGTTTTTGAGACAGAGTCTTGCTCTCTCACCTGGGCTAGAGTGCAGTGGGATCATCATAGCTCATTGTAGCTTCAAACTCCTGGGCTCAAGCCATCCTCCTGTCTCAGTCTCCTTAGTAGCTGGGGGACTGCAGGTGTGCACCACCATGCCTAGCTAATTTTTCTATTTTTTTGGTAGAGGCGAAGTCTTGCTTTTGTTCAGGCAGGTCTCAAACTTTTGGCCTTAAGCAGTTGTTCCGCCTCCCAAAACACTAGGATTACAGGCATGAGCTACCATGCCCTGCCTCACTCGGTTGTTTTGTTTGCTCAGGTACAGTTGGTTGAGCTCATGATTAGAATAATAGCACTTTAAGTTTAGTAATTCTTAAGCCACATCCATGATAAAGTTAAGTAGCAAAACTGGATTGCTCCTGTTAATCCAGTAGAGTCTAGTTGAAGTACCATAATCTGGTAATATTTCAGATCTAGCAGATCTGCATAAAGATGCTAAATGGCTAACAAGACATATAAGTGGCATTCAGATGGAAGAGAGAGGAACCTTGGGTCCGAGTGTTATGCCTTGGTAAATACTGTGCTACTGCTAGGCCTTTTTGTTCAGATGCCTTTTAGGGGGAGAACTAAAGCTGCTGCCAGCATAGTTTGTTTCTGAACCATAGGATAAGGGAAAAGATCTCTGGTAAACCAACCCCAATCCTTTTGAGATTAACTCCTAAATTAAATCTGTAATTTATACCACTCACTTACGCTGTTTCTCTCCTCTCTGTCCTGCAGGGATTGATAGTTCTTGGGGAGGCACCTCCCCCAGAGCATACA
Organism: Lepilemur septentrionalis; assembly: GCA_963573855.1. NCBI lineage: Eukaryota > Metazoa > Chordata > Mammalia > Primates > Lepilemuridae > Lepilemur > Lepilemur septentrionalis. The sequence goes on along the minus strand of CAUYMX010071966.1, from coordinate 5,443 downwards.
ACAGCAGACTTATTTCTTCCACTTAGTTCTGAGGTGAAGACAGATCATGGGACTGATAAATTGGTAAGTATAAAAAATAGACAAGAATTATCTTATATAAAAGACAAGAGTAAGAATTCAGGGTATATAGCTTGGCACACAGTTTATTCTCTGTAACTAGGATCCCTATGTTGGCTGAAAAAAGGGGAAGTGTTTTGTTTTGTTTTTGTTTTTTATCACTTTTGGCATTTCAAGATCTACATTCCTGAATAGACAACACAGGGCTTCTCCTATAGCTGTGTTGCTGACTGTAGAATTTAAAAGCAGCTCCCAGCTATTAAGATGCCACTGCCAGAGCAGGTATAGCATTATGGAGTATTATTGGAAATTAGGAGATTCCTGGGTGTGCCTCCGACACCTTTGAGAAGTAACTTTTCTGGGGCACTATAACATATGTATATATAACCTATTTATTAAAATGTTGGACTATAAAGTAAGCTTACAATAACATTGTAAATGCTCTCCATGGGTGACGTACTCTTTTTCTGTAATGAGTGTAAAATTGTTATCCTCTGTATACTTAGATAAAGTCTAGCTCAGATCTCCCTCTTCAGTGATTCTTTCCCTTTGCCTAATTTTTAAATTTTTCTTTCTTTCTTTTTGAGACAGGGTCTCACTCTTTCGCTCAGGCTGGAATACAGTGGCATGATTATACCTCACTGCAGCCTCCAACTCCTGGGCTCAAGCAGTCCTCCCACCTCAGCCTCCAGAGTAGCTAGGATTACAGGTGTGTGCCATCACATCTGGCTAAATTTTTTAATTTTAATTTTTTATAGAAACGGGGTCTGGCTGTTTCCCAGGCTGCTCTTGAATTCCTAGCCTCAAGCAATCCTCCAGCCTCAGCCTCCCAGAGTGCTGGGATTATAGTTGTGAGCCACTGAGCCTGGTCCTCTTTCTTTCAATACCAGACTTAATTTCTTTTCTTTATGAATTCAAAGGGTACTTGTTTATTTCTTTCATATTTTTACTTTCTCTAAAAGGTAGTGAACTGGCTTTTATGAGTAGCTTTTGTGAATATTAACATTTCTTGATTCAGATCCCAATGACTTAGGAATTTCAAAGTCCCACAGCAATAGTTTATTATTTTGATTATGCTTCAAATCATAATTAAGGCTAATAAGCAGTGCTGGCTCTTTAAACTGTGGGTTAAACTAGCCATTCTCCATGTACCTGCAAATCAGCCAAGGTGGTTCTCTTTTGTTTTTATCATTGTTAGCAGGAATTCATGTGATATGGTGGAAACTAACTTTTCCGTGAGAAAGATCTTGGAGATGTTTATATTTGAAAGATCTCTCATCAAAGATCTTTCAGTTTTGAAAGCCAGCCATTGTTGGTAGGAATAGATGTGAAGACACCAGGAGAGTGACGATTCTTAACTAGAAAGTAGTTTTGAATAAATAAAGAGCAAAATGCCAAATTTTTCTACTATTCAAGTCCACAATGCAAGTTCATTATATGCTATCTACAGAATTTTTTTAAAGTAATTTATTAAGCTATTTCAGTGAATCCTCTAACCAGGGTAAAAAATATTAAGTGAGTGGGAAAACATAGGTAAGTTGGGATATCAGCTGGTGGTATGCATGACAAGTACGTGAAACTTCAGGCATATATGTTAGGAAGTAAGTTTACACTTACATTAGGTTACGAAGTTTGAAATGTCCGATTTTCTTAAGTACTAAGTTTGACAGTTGATACATATGACATTTCACTTGACATTTCTTATTTTTATTGTGAAGGTACATCTCATTCTTTCAAGCACATGGTTTGGCTTGTGATTATCTTTTTTGAGCAGTTTTTGTGATACCATGGAATAGTCAAAATCCATGTTATTTTTGAGTATGAGTTCCATCACGGAACCAATGCAGTGTAGACAGCTTGAAACATCAACAAAGTATTTAGGAAGGATGTGGCTAATGAACTCACACTACTTAAATGGTTTGAGAAGTTCCATTCTGGTGATTTTAATCTTGAACATGAGCCATGTGGGCGACCTGAGACCAAAGTCGATGATGAGCTCAAAGCTGTAGTGGAAGTGAATCCATCAACCTATGAGTGAATTAGCAGCAAGTTTTGATATTACTATTTCAACAATATTGGACTATTTGGAACAGGCAAGGTAAAGAATCTGGATAGATGGGGTTGGTTCCGCTTGAATTAAACACATGTCAGAAGAGAAATTGTCTTGAAGCCTGCCCTTCTTTGCTGTCACAACATAAAGGGGGAAACCATTTCTATACTGTATTGATATGTATGATGAAAATGGATTCTTGTTGACAACTGCAAGTGTTTGGCACAATGGTTGGATAAAGATGAAGTGCCGAAACACAGTCCAAAACCCAATATTCATCAAAAAAAAGCTAATGGTGTCTGTTTGGTGGTCCAGCACTCGTATTATCTACTACAGCTTCATGAAACCTGTTCAGTCAGTTACAGTGGATGTCTGCTGCAACCAACTGGATGAAATGATGAGGATGCTTGCGATTAAGCAGCTGAGATTGGTCAATAGAGACAGGCCAATCCTCTGGCAAGACAATGCTGGACCATGTGTCCAACAAACAACATTGCTGAAACTATAGCAGCTGGACTTGGAAACTGTTTGTCATCCCCTGTATTCACCAGACCTTGCACCAACTGAGTACTGCTTCTTCCAGGCTTTGGACTACTTCTTGCAAGGAAAGATATTCCATTCTCAACAAGCTGAAAACGCCCTGCGTGATTTCCTTGCCACTTTACTTTCCATCATTCTGTGGCATAAACTGTGTCAATAGTTTAGGTCCATACTTTGATTACTTAGGCTGCTTCTTGTTTGAGATATAATAAACTACACTTTTGATTCAAAATTGGACATTTCTTATTTAATGAAATTGTTTGCTAGCAGCAAACAATTGGAAAATGACCCTGAGAAACAGTTCCATTTGCGATAGCCTCAAGAAAGATAAAAATACTTAGGAATAAATCTAACGACATTTGTGAATTTATTACTGAAACCCTAAAACATTTTTTTATTCCCCCACATAAAACATTTCTGAAAGATTAAAGATGATATAAGCAAAGAGAGATGTATATTATATTTGTGGATTAGAAGAGTCATAATCACCCAAATTGACAAAGAGATTCAGTACAGACCCAATCAAATATCCTAGCAGGCTTTTTTTTTTTTTTTTTTTTTGGTGGCAGTTGAAACGATTTTCAAATATAAATGGACATATGAAGTACTTTGAATAGCCAAACGATCTTTAAAAACAAGAACCAAATTGGCCAGGTGTGGTGGCTTACATCTGTAATACTAACACTTTGGCAGGCTGAGGTGGGAGAATTGGTTGAGGCCAGAAGTTCAAGACCAGCCTGGGCAACATAGCCAGATCCCATCTTTTTAAATTAGCAAGGCATGGTGGTGCATACTTGTAGTCCCAGCTACTTGGGAGGTTGATGCAGGAGGATCGCTTGAGCCCAGGAGTTTGAGGTTGCAGTGAGCCATGATGACAGCATTGCACTCCAGCCCAGGAGACAGAGCAAGACCCAGTCTCAAAACAAAAAAAAGGGAAAAAACAACCAAATTGGATGAGTCATCCTCTGCTCACACTACCTAATTTCAAAACTTATTAAAAAGTTAATTTAAGATGTATAATGTGCTTATAACAGGGTTTGGTGTATAATAAAGTTAAAAGCTCTGTACTGTGTGTCTGTTAGTAGAACCCAGATATCTTGAGGGTTTCATGTTCTTCCAATAGGGATATAATGGGTGCACAGGAGGGAGGGATTCTGAATCCTTCTCAGGTAGGTCAGGAAAGGTACCTTCCTAGGGAAGAACATGTTTGTTCTACAGTCTTGTGCAGTTGGTGAAGAATGTTGTAGGGATTAAGTTTCAGCAGGGAGGGAACTTTATGTGTAATGCAACACAGGCTTTATGGGGGAACTACAAATACTTTTTTGTGTGGGATGTTGGATGTTTTGGCTAATAAGTAATGGATTTTGTATGTATCTTAACAAATGTGTACTTTATCCTGTAACTGATAGGAAACTGTAGACTGGTAACAGATTTATGTATGAGTGAAATTTGTTTTTTAATGCTGGGTAAATTTTTTCTTTAAATGATTTTTAGATTTATAGAAAAGTTATAAATGTAGTACACAGTCTCCACATAACCTTCACTCAGCTCCCCCTGGTGTTAACATCTTGCTGTAATAACCATTGTAAAGTGAGCAAAACCAGGAAGTTAACATTGATACAGTACTGTGGATATTTTATCTCAATTTCTGTATTAGTTTTCTCACCGATGTTATTTTTGTTTTCAAAAATCTTACATTGCTTTTAGTTATTGTATCTCAAGTGTTCTCCAGTCTCAGATTTCAGTCTTTGATGACCTTGACTCAAGGTTATTAGTCAGTTATTTTGTATAACGTTCCTCAAATTGGCATTGCCTGATGTTTTCTCATTATTAGAGGTTATGCGTTTTTCACAGACATGATATTGTTCCCCTCTTTGCACCATATCGGGGTTCATGATGTTAATATGTCTTTCTACTGATGATGATAGGTTTGTTCTCTTGGTTAAGGTGGTGTCTTCCAGATTTCTGCCCTGTAAGATTAGTATTTTTCCTTTTGTAATGAATATCTCATGGGAAGACACTATGCATATATTTTGTTGCTGGTTATATTTTCACTCATAATTTTATCATTCACTGATGTCTTTTTCCTACAACAGTTATTGCTGTGTTGTTTATTGAATGGTGATTTTTCTATTTTCTACATTTATTAATTGGAATTAGGTTAGGAAGAGCTGTCTTCTCCCTGACCCCAGTTTATTCACACAGTTGTTTATGTCATACTGGATTTGTGGATACTTTTTCTCGTATGGCTTATAACCTATTACTGTTTTCATTCAGTTGCTCCAACTGCCTCAACTTTGGGTATTAGGAGCTCTTTCACACTGGCTCCTGTGTCCTTTCAACATGTCCCCTTCATTTTTTGAAGTATTCACTTTCTGGCACCAGAAGATATTCCAGGCTCATCTTAACTATTTTGCCTGCTCCAGCCCTGACTCTTTTTATTGGAGATAAGTGTTTAGAAACCAGGATTGGGGCTGGGCACGGTGGCTCACACCTGTAATCCTAACACTCTGGAAGGCTGAGGCGGGCGGATCACTCAAGGTCAGGAGTTTGAAACCAGCCTGAGCAAGAGCGAGACCCCGTCTCTACTAAAAATAGAAAGAAATTAATTGGACAACTAAAAATATATAGAAAAAATTAGCCGGGCATGGTGGCGCATGCCTGTAGTCCCAGCTACTTAGGAGGCTGAGGCAGGAGGATCGCTTGAGCCCAGGAGTTTGAGGTTGCTGTGAGCTAGGCTGACGCCACGGCACTCATTCTAGCCCAGGCAACAGAGTCAGATTCTGTCACAAAAAA
>CAUYMX010071959.1:0-17532 GCA_963573855.1 Lepilemur septentrionalis | reverse complement strand
GTATGGTCAAATATTTAATCAGTCAGTGCTTCCTGCTATAGTAATACAAGGCAGGAGAAGAGGGAATGGGAACTAAAAGTAGGTTCAAAGCCTGAGAAAAAACCTCTCTCCCCAGCATGGTTTTGGGTATGGCTCTTTTGTGGGCCGAGCTGTCCCCTGAACTGCATTGAGTCTTACCAGCTGGACTGACGTGCAGTGGTGAAGCAGACACCTGGAGGTCTGAAGGTCTCCTGCTGAACTAGAGGCAGAATGCTGAAGAATAAACAGCCAGGGGTAGTCCCAGCTTCTCCCACAACTCAGCCTGCAACCCGGGGCGGACCCCAGCCCCTCTCTGACCCTCAGCACTATCAATAAAATAGGGATGAAAATCTCAACTACAGATGTTGTGAGGCTCAAATAGCAGAAGACATCAAAAGATGCTACACAAAAAGTCATTTTGCAGGAGCGGGGAAGCAGAGAGTGAAATTCTACTTACCATCATGAGCCTACCAAATATCAATAAATATATGTAGTCAGTTATATTCAATTTGTTAGTATTTTCCCTAAATTTCACTCTGTTTCCTCTCTCTAAGCCTCCTCTATCCCCATCCTATGATGAGTATTAAAGTTTCAATGAGTGTCCACCTTACCTTTTATAACCAGATCTTAGCAAAAGGCCTGTGGAAACTTCCAGGGAATCACCACCTCATATAACCAGAAGTTAGACTTTAGCCTCACTGCTTATTGGAAACTAACTGCCGCTGAGCCGAGTGGGTGGCTCCAGACCCGACTTCCTAACCCAACCCTCCGGACAAATAGGAGCCAAAGCCAAGAACTCCAAGCACTGCCCCACCAACCGCACCATTTTCAACTGCTGTGCCCACTGCTGTGTGACCCTGGGTAAGTTTAAGTTACTTCTGCTCTCTGGGCTCCAGATCCTCCATGAGCTTGGAGCCTGAGCCTGGAGTTGCAGGAGCAGCCCAAGAGAGAGCCAGAGCCGCGCAGGCTTGTTGTGTCATGCACAGAAGGAGCTGCAGAGGGAAGGGTACAGGCTAAGGTCGAAGATTCCAGAGAGACTCTCAAGCCCACAAAGCCTGCAAGGGCGAAACACCATGGGCTGCTCAAAGTCTTCAGCCATACTCGAGCTGCAGCGTCTTAGGATAGACAAGCCCCAAGTAAGTAGGAAATATGCCTCAAATATAGATTCTGCGCAGTCTCAAATGACAGCTTTGTGTAGCTAGATTTGATTTGGGCTGTTTCTCGCAGACCTGTGGAAAAGGAAAAGGGAGTCCTACAGGCAGGGAGTGACTGGCTCCCAGGGCAAGCAGATCAGAAGTGCACGTCAGCCCTGGGAGGAAAGCCCAGTTACAGCAAGCATGGCACCAGCATCTGCTTCTGGTGACGGTCTCAGGCTGCTGCCACTCACGGCGGAAGGAGAGTTATTTCTGTTCTACCTACCACACAAGTTATCCAAGGTAAAAGGGAAAGACTTTGTGAAGAACCTGCAAATTATTAAATGTTTTCTGACAAAGAATCTTAGAAACCAGAAAAATGAAGGTGTGATAGTTTCATCTCATTGTTAGGACAACAGGGGAGCTCTGGGAGGGAGGAGCCCAAGAGGAAGTTGTGCTGCTTTCAGATCAGACATCAAGATCTTCTAATGGGAACTGGGGAGGAAAAGAAGATACTATGCCTGGGGTCTCTGGGGGCAGGGCTGGGGCTTGGAGTAGGGGGAGTGTTTTTTTATTGTTGTTTGGGTGTTTGGGTTTTTTTAAGCTCCCTAAGGGATTCTAAGTTTCTGCAAGATTTAGAACCACTGTTAGAAAGTCTTATCTAGAGCTGGAGGCTAGGGATCCGGCTTTTCTGTAGGAATCTAGGGCTCAGAGGTAACCTGCGACGGGGGTAGGGGGGGGTTGGAGAAGAGAAGAGTGAAGGAAGGTGGCAGGAAGGTAACTTGATGAGAACGAAGAAACAATCAAAATCTGAAAGGCCTGCAACAGTCATTGCTAAATTTGACCCTAGGAAAAAGTAAATCGGTGCCTTGTGTCTGTGTTAGGCAAACCCAGTCTGCTAGGTGTCAGGCAGACACTGTGCTAGGAACTTTGACAAATGACACATTATGCAACCATAATGACATACCAACCCGGTGAGGCAAGCACCATGCCCCATTTGCCAGAGGAAGAAAGGGAAGTCTCGAAAAGTGCTGTAATTTGCCTAAAATCATCCAGCTATTTGCTGGCAGAACTGAGATTCCAGAGCAGGTCTTCTGACTCCAAGACCAGACATGAGCACTGGTGAGGAGGCTCAGTTTGGATTTTCTTGGAATGTTGGCTTTGACCTGGACTGAACACAGTTCTGTGAAGAATAAAAAAGATGAAACAGACAGATCAATAAGTGCATAAAACCAAGACAGTGGAGACTTCCGTGAACTATATGAGCACCTGGGAAAGCCTGAGAAAGATAAAATAAAATTAAGATCTCCAGGCTGCAAAGATTCCCCCATCCCTTGATGGGACGTGGGTGTGAACTTGTGTTGTTCTTGCACAAACCCCTGGAGTGCAAAGGCTGGAGCCTGCCCAGCGTCGGCAGGACTCCTGTACCAAGGCAATCCGGGGCAAAAGCATTGCTGGTGAGGTCTTCAATTCCCAGCAGACAGCCGGTCCAAGAGGAGCAGCCAGAAACAGAAAGGGAAAGAGGCACTGCAGGGTGTGGTTGGCAGGTCTGGGCAGGCATGCCACGAAGGGCAGTTCCTGCGTCCAGGGTCCCTCCATGCCTCCCACAGCACCATATCCAGACTCACACCATGAGAGCTCACCAACCCATCCCTCCCCTGAGTCACGTGAACAAATGTGAAAGAGCCAATCCTTCAAGACAGATCCCAAGTGGCTAACTAGGCCTAAATCTAAAAAAGAGCCAAACAGCCTTTTGCTCACTAGAAGTCACACGCTACTCTGAGTTCCCCCAAAACCCATACCTCTGTCCAACTTGGGACTTCTGGAGCTCACCAGAACCAACAAACCAGAGCTCACCTGCCTCAGTCTATCAGTGCTCGGCTGTATCAGCCAATTAGAACTAAGCAAGTTTGCATAAATGGACTTGATTGGGAATGTGGGCTGGAACTTTTGCCATAAAACCCAAATCCTCCCTTTGAGCTCTGGAACACCTTCATTTTATATCCGTGCTGTCTCCCTGGTCTGCAAACTGTTCACTGGAATAAAGTCTCCTCCAAATTCCTTTTCAGAGAACTTTTACTCAGTCATCACCACCTGTCTCATGCCTGCAGTTTCCTGAGTTGGTGCCCTACTTTCTACTTTCATACTTTGTTTATTTTTGTATTATGAAATATTCCAAGAATGCAGAAGAGTGTAGAGAATAATATAGCATGTACCCACCACCTGGCTGTGTCAAATCTTAGCATTCTTTTCCATATTTGCTCCAGATTCTTTTAAAGACAAAAACCTCACGAATACTACTGAAGCCTCCAAGTACCACTCCCTCGTTTCATTTCCCTTTCTCTGTCCTCAGAGGCAACCACTGTCCAGAATCCGATGTCTACTATTCCCACGTATGACTTTTTACTTTTACCACATACATGGGTATGCATAAATAATCAATAGTATTTTAGTATATGTTTAACTTAATCTTTTTTTTTAAAGAGATGAGGTCTTGCTATGTTGCCCAGGCTGGTCTTGAACTTCTGGGCTCAAGCAATCCTCTAGCCTCAGCTTCCCAAGTAGCATGGACTACAGATGCATAACACCATGCCCAGCTTTAACTTCATCTTGATGAAATCACACTGTAAACTTAATATAATTTCATATTAATAAATTATAAGATAGTTACATAATAAAATAAATATATAACATATGAAATATGATAAATAAATATAATGTTAATATAAATTGAATCAAACTGCTACTTGCTTTGTTTTTTTGCCCAATGCTTTTGATTTCGGGTTCATTCATGTTAATGCTACTTCATTTGTTGTGTTGCTGTATAGTATCCCATGTATGAAAATACTCTAATTGATGTATTCATTCTCCTTTTGATAGGCAATTTTCCCAATTTTTTTCCAATTTTTCATTGTGACAAATAATACCATGATGAGTATTTATGCACATGTGTGGTGTCTTAGTCTGTTTAGTGTTGCTGTAAAAGAATCCCTGGGGCTGGGTAATTACTTGACTCACAGTTCTATGGGCTGCACAGAGAGCAGGGCACCAGCATCTGCTTTTGGTGAGGGTCTCAGGCTGCTTCCGCTCATGGCGGAAGGGGAAGGGGAGCCGCATGTCCAGAGACCAAATGGCCACAGAAGAAGCAAGAGAGAGGAGGTGCCAGCCTTTTTTTAACAACCAGCTCTTATGGGAATTAATAGAGTGAGAACTTGCTCATTACAGGTGAACCAAGCCATTCCTGAGGGATCTGCCCCCATGATTCAAACACCTCCCATCAGGCCCCACCTCCAACACTGGAGATCAAATATCAACATGAGGTTTGAAGGAAAAAATATCCAGACTGTAGCAGTGGGTTTGTCCCAGTTACACAGCTAGGAGTGAAATGTCTGGGTTGTGAGGAAGGCGTAGCCTCAGCTTTATACCACGTTCTCCTTTCATCCCCTTTGCCCATTCCTTGCTATCACAGGTATTTCCCCAGATACAGGCCCTCCTGAAACCTAACATGTGATCAGAAAATACTACCCACTGAAAGAGGAAGAGATAGACACAGGCACTCAGTGCCAATGTGAGTGCCCTCTGGGAGCCAGGCTCTGTGTGTGCTCGCCAGTGTGAGTCAGGGCCTCTGGCCTGGACCTCTTGGGGGAGCCTGGAAACCAAACTGCTAAACTTAGACCTAAAACTATACCCAAGCCTGGGATGACCCACCAGCTACATTTTGGGGCCCAACCTAAAACAAATAGCTGTCCTATTTTTAATTTTTCTTTTTTGAAATATTTAGCTTCATTTTCCCCTGATTATCAAAACAAAATATGCTCTTCCAATAAGTTTTAGAAAAATATTTTTAAGTTATGTTAATCATCCAAAATATCATTTGTCAGAGACATTCACTATCAACATTTTATCCTATTTCTCTGTAGTCTTTTTTCTTAGTGTTTTTCTTTACATATGTGATCTATTATATATTGATTTTAAATCTAATATGTATATATTTTTCCATCCTATTAAAAACATTATAAATATAATTTTAATGAATTGGGATCATTCTTTTACTTAGTTTTCTATTATCTACATAATTGTCTCTATGTATTAGACATTTAGGTTATTCCTAAATTCTATTTTTACAGTTAAACTACAGTGGGTATGTTTGGGCATAAATCTTTGATGGCCTTTCAGATCCCTATAAGAATGTCATAGAAGTACAGTTCTCAGAAAGGCAAAGGGCATTTTCAAAGTTTTGGATACTATCACTACACTGTTCTCTAGAAAGATGACCATGTTACAGGCCCACGACAAACTGTGGAGAACGCCCAGCCGGCCTGCCTTCACTCAGTCAGCCAATTGCGATATCTCTTTACACTGGGGCTCAGAAGTGGAAAGGGAATCTTTAAATGCCGGTGTGCCCAGCCACAGAGTGTTGTGTTTGGTGGAGAAGAATGTTTGGCATCCTCCCAAGCAGTGTATATTAAGTTGCTTCCTTCCATGAGAACTAACAAGACAGCAAAATGGATGAATCACACTGTGGGAAAGTCAGACTCCACAACCAGGTCTCTTATAGTAAAAGCAGTTGAAATAGGCCACTGGGACAGTAGCAGATGTATTATTTAAATTTCCTGAGGTTTAAAAACAACAACAGCAAAAAGGACTCTGGCTAATTTAAGCAAGACAAAAAGGAATTTACTGGAAGGACACTAGGGTCAAAGGGCTGTGTACTGTTGGGCAGGTTGTGCATGGCACAATTCAGGCAGTGGGAGAATATTTCACTTTGTCATCTATGTGAATTACACCTCCTAAAGTTGGGCAGTGCACTGCCTACACAACCATATGTAGCAGTCCTGCTGGAGTGTCTCATAGAACAGTGTTTTCTCAAAATATCTGTGCTGAAGGACCAAAGTTTTAGAATTATTGTTGTTATTCAAATCCATTGTAGATCACTACTTTAGTAAATTAAATCAACATGAATTACTAGAAAAATGAAATGTCACTTGATGTCTGAGCAATGTCAATTATAAGTTACTCAACCCTCAGTTTCTTTTTTAATTTTTTCATTTTTGTCCTTGTTTTCTTTGTTGGCATTCTAGTTGTCAATCAACACTCAGTTTCCGAACTTACCTCACTATGGACTAGTAACTCACAATTTGAGAAAGGGCCCTGATTCATAGACCACACTTGGAGTAGCACTGTCGTGGATTGTCCAAATTGCATACAGGTGGGAATGGAATTAATTGTATCAAACAACTAGAACCAACCTGTCAAATGCATCTGGACTCTCCATTTCCCATATGTTTTTCTCTCTGCCTGTTAGGACTCTTAAACCCTAACTGCAGAATGGCTTTCTCTGGGTAGCAGAAAACACAACAACCAATAGCTCTTTACGTTTGGTGTCTTACAGCTGCAGCCACCAAAGAAAGGATTATTGGTCCCAAATCCAAAATTTCCAGAGAAAGGACTCAGTGGCCCAGCCTGGTTCTCTTGCTCACTCCCATAGTTATGAGGTAGGTCACTTGTGGCCAAGGGGTAGGACACATAAGAAACACCAGTACCCTTAGGGACCACATGAATGGGGCAGGGAGCAGTTCTCAGAAGAGGGATATGATGTTATCAGAAATACGTGGGTGTGCCAGGCAGCAAAGCATAGGTTTCCAGTGATAGGCCTTTATTTTCCTGTATCTCATGGATACTTATTCTGAAATATGTCTTCCCGAAAACAGGGTTTGTGGTCAAATAAATGTGGGGAAAACTATAGATTTTATTACTCCCACAGAGATTCACAAGGCATATTAGCATATTAAAGGCTCTGAGAACTCTTGTAAAAAGGAAATCTGTTTAGCTATGTTTAATCCATTGTTTCCCAAGCCCATTTGATCACTGAAACCTTTTTTAATATAATGCCCAATAACACTCTATGGGATTAGTGTTCTAAGAATACATTTTGGGAAAGCATTCTATGGTGATAGATGTTCTCCAGAAGGATGTAAGTCAAATCCTTGAAAAAAAGAAAGCAAAACAGGCCGGGCGCGGTGGCTCACACCTGTAATGCTAGCACTCTGGGAGGCCGAGGTGGGCGGATTGCTCAAGGTCAGGAGTTCAAAACCAGCCTGAGCAAGAGTGAGATCCCGTCTCTACTAAAAATACAAAGAAATTAATTGGACAACTAAAAATATATAGAAAAATTAGCCGGGCATGGTGGCGCATGCCTGTAGTCCCAGCTACTTGGGAGGCTGAGGCAGAAGGATCACTTGAGCCCAGGAGTTTGAGGTTGCTGTGAGCTAGGCCGATGCCACAGCACTCTAGCCTGGGCAACGGATTGGGAATCTTTCTAAAAAAAAAAAAAAAACAAAACAAAACAGAAAAAGTTTTAAGCAAACCAGAGAACTGAGTATTTATAGAAACAGTCTAGTAAATTATTTGCAAAGAGTCATTTTACAACTTAATTTGAACAGCATAGGGCACGGGGGTGGGGTGGGGTTCCATGCTCAGAGTTAATGTATCTTATTAATGCAGGGAACATCTCTCAGTTCCAGACCTTCCCTCTCTGGAGCATTCTTTTCCCAAGGCTCTCACAGGTTGTTCAGAACCCTTTTCATGTGATGTCTGATACCCTGCCCCCTTCGGGGTAAAGTGTATCTTTATGCCATTATGTGGTTGGTCACTGCAGTTTGCAAAACCAACTTTAATAGCACAGAGACATCTGTTCTGCCCTGTGTGCTCGCCTAATAAAAGGCCCCCCTGGGCTGAGCAACGCGCCTGAGAGCAGCCTTAAGAGCACCTCGCATCTGGGGCAGCCTGGAGGCTGGGCCGACGTTAATTAGCATAATGAAGGTCCTCTCCTCTCTCATGAGAGATTACAATCTTATCCCAGATGACAAACTGGATTACAGGCACAACTAAAGAACACAGTAAATTACGTGGACGTCCAGGAACAGGAGAATAATACAGGTTGGCCTCCAAGTCTGGGAACATAGGTGAATATGTAATAAATGGTTTATTGATACTACATTATGAGGCATGATAATATAATATCTCTATTTCCAGACTTCATGGCTACTCTGTAGCAAAAGATATTATTTACAAGAAGCAGTCACTAAGTGTCAAAAGACTCCGTTCTAAATGTTTCACTTGAATTGGCCAATTTCATTCTCATGACAACCCTATGAGCTGGGTACCGTCACCCACGGAAATAGGTCAGGAAACTAAGGCACAAAGGGCTTCAGGACCTGGCCCGAGGTTGGTAAGTGGTGGGGCTGAGCTTCGAGCCCAGGGAGCCGCACCCTGGAGGCCACACTCTCCCCCACACTATGGCTGCTCTCCAGGAGCAACTAAAGTCCCCTAGACTTTGCTGAATAGCAGTCAAAAAGCAGGGATTTAGGGTTCTCTATCTTGCTAAATTTTTTTTACCATGGGTAGCAGAGGGATAATCATTGTAACTAACATCTGGACTATTCTTTGCAATTTGGTCCTCATTTTAATTCAACATCTGCGCTGGATTCTGCAGTAGCCAGTATCCGAGCTGGTGTCCAGTCATCCCTGCTCCTTGTGTCGTTTCCTCCCACATGGAATAGGACTCACTTGTATAACCACTGTGATGTATCGGAAGTGATGATGTGTGACTTGTGAAGCTCGGTCGTAAAAGACATTTCAGCTTCTTTCTTCATCTCTCCTGGATCACTCGGGAGGAAGCCAGCGGCCGTGCTGTGGGACACTCAAGCAGCCCCATCCAGAGGCCTCTTCGCTGAGGAACTGAAGCCTCCCAACAACAGCCAGCGAAGAGCTAACGCCTTCTGCCCACAACCAGCACTGACTTGCCAGCGTGTGAGTGAGCGCCCTCGGAATCAGATCCTCCACCCCGGCCAGATGCCTGCAGCCCTGCTGACATTTTGCCTGCAATTTCATGCGAGACCCCAAGCCAATTCATCCAGTTAAATCACTCCTGAATTCCTGACTCACAGACATTGTAAGGTTATAAATGTTTATTATTTTAAGCTATTTCAAACAGCTTTTTAACTGTTTAAAAAATGTTTGGGGGAAATTTGTAATGAGGCTACAGATACTATTAATAATACAAGTTCCAACTCCAAAGCTCTGATCCTGACGGTCGCTAACTGGCTGTGATCTTAAGAAAGTCTTTGAAGCATTCTCTTGGACTCTGTTTCCTCCCTTGCTAAATAATAATCCAGGCTAATTTCAGAGTCATTCTTAAGGTGACTAATGAACCATGACGGCTGGGTTCAGGGAACACTGTGTAAAGATGAACTCCTGGCACATACAGGCTAGTTCCTGGCAAACCTGTACCATGTACCTGTAAGTATTAGGGGGCATTTCATTTGTGTGTCTAATCTGTCAACTCATGAAAATCTAATTGAGGATGCTGGTGACAATAGTCCACAAATGGTCACTGAGCATCACTTACGTTCCTTGCTCTGTGCCAAGATACCCCCAAAGAAGGTGGGCCTTTTCTCACACTGGTGTACCTGAAATGCCTTCCCTGACCCCCACCTACCACACCAACCCCTGGCCCAAGGCCCATATCACGTGTCTCTGAGCTTCTCTAGGTGACTTCCTCTGACACTGCCTTCGGCACCACCCACAGCAGGAGAAGCCTCAGTGTCTCCACAGAGGTGTGCTGGTGAATGTGGAACAACGATTTCTCTCTGGAGAAAAAGATTTTCTTGATTTCTGTGGTGTCAATACTTCACCCATAGCTGATGTAAAGCTACCAACATCACATCCCTGAGAAAATTGGAAAAAATGTGCACAGTCTCCCAGGCCAGTACCAGCTGTTCCCGCATTCCCCTGCCTTTCTGACTCCTCCCTCTCCTCAACTGCTCTCTTGATTATTTCAAAATATCCCTGGGAACTGCTCCCCCCACCCCCCTGCCCAGCATCTCTCCCTGAGCCCAGGCCTTCCTCTTGCCTGGACTATTGCGAGAGCCTCTTCCTTGTTCTCTCTTCCTCCGATCCTCCTCCTCCCCAGGACTCCTCCGCATCACACGTTGGTTCCTGCACCATCGTCTCGGCTCAATCCTTCAAGCCATGGTGTTCAATGGGAAGGTCAAAGTTGTTGGATATCCAAGCTCTTAATGACCAACCCTTGTCTACATCTCATCTTCTGACACATACATACACACGGTGCACACACTTAACCGCAAGGGATTTCTCTGATGAACCATGGAACTGTTCACTCCCCCTTGAGATTCCTGCAGCCTAAAATGCCTTCTTTCCCATCATAAATCCCACTCCGCCCTCTGGGCTCATCAGCATTATCCTCTTGTCTCCACATTCCCATGGTGTTTTTTTTTTTTTTTTCAGACAGAGTCTCACTCTGTTGCCCGGGCTAGAGTGCTGTGGGGTCAGCCTAGCTCACAGCAACCTCAAACTCCTGGGCTCAAGCGATCCTCCTGCCTCATCCTCCCGAGTAGCTGGGACTACAGGTATGTGCCACCATGCCCGGCTAATTTTTTCTATATTTTCAGTTGTCCAATTAATTTGTTTCTATTTCTAGTAGAGACGGGGTCTTGCTCTTGCTCAGGCTGGTTTCAAACTCCTGACCTTGAGCGATCCGCCCACCTTGGCCTCCGAGAGTGCTAGGATTACAGGCTTGAGCCACTGCACCCAGCCCCATGGTGTTTTCTTGACAGCTCAGTGTTATAGAGCTCACTTAATATGGGGAATCATGGCTGGTTCTGTATACCTCTGACTTTCTCTCCCCTCCCAAAGCCACAAGCTCCCTTGATCACATGCTAAAGTCTCTGATCCAGGCCCTGACCCCAAAGGTGGAGGGCAGTCAATCTCCTTTCCTCAGGCACATTCAAATTTAAGCCACTGATCAAACAGATAATGTCTTGGATTTCAGGTAGCTTCCTTAAAACAAATGCAAAGAAATACCTTAGCATGTCAGCTCTGTACAAATTACTAGGAGACCTGGGCAAGTGTATTCATTCAGGCTGGGTTTTCCATCTGAAAAAGAAAGTTTGTGACCAGATGATCACGAATATCTTTGACACTGTGATTCCAACCCAATACCCATCTCTGTGCCTTAATTTCCTCATCTATAAAATGGGGAAATAATCTCTACCCAGTCAGAGGGCCATTTAAGGTCAAATGAGATAATGGATATAAAAATACCATTGTACACTAAAACTATAAAATATTAGTTATTATTTTTGAAATTCAATTTATGTGTTATAAGTATTTTAAGAGCATTTCTGTAATTTAAATAGATTTTAACATAATTGTAGGCATCATGGTAAATATCAATGTAGGAGAAGAGTGAGAACACATTTAAGGCAGGTCCTTCCTACGGCTGAGCAAACTCAGAAATCTGACAGCATCGGCTGGGAGAGCTATCGATAGACGTGGGAGGCCAGGCCTGTATCAATAGTTTGCATGATTGTTTTTTATTCCCTGAGATCTACACAAAGGATTGGCCATTTAAATCTAGGCATGCCTGTTTATTCTAAGGCTTGTCCTGAATATTCATTCAGCCTTTTAACAGATGTGCTGAAAAGAATTAAAGTAACTCATGGTGTTTGCCTTTCCCAGGTAGAGCATAACTAGGCCACGGTAATATTTCAAAGCCTCTTCTTTCTGTCTTTGTTATTATTATTATTCAGCTCTTCAAAAACACGGTCAAGATGCAGAAGGAAGCCAGGTCTCACTTTGATCTTCAAGATCCTGGCCACACTCTGCCCAGCAGCCTTCATCCTCACATCTCCACGCACAATAAAAGTCTAATTAGAAAATCTTTATTGTGTCCTTGAGAATTGGTTCACCTGGAGTGACTGAAGCCATGGATAGCATAAGGAGTCCAAGTCACAGCACGGCTTTTGCCTGAAAATGATTGCCAACCACTACTCCGAGCTGCAGGCCAAGGATTGACACCCCCTTTAACTGTGCTTCAGAGATAAGCAGAGACAGAGACACAGACCAATTAGCAGAGAAAGCTTTGCAGATGATACTGGAAGTGCAGTTTCTGTTTCAGTCATTCCATTTGCTGTTTAGAATAACAAGTTGAATCCTAAGCGACTCACTTTTTCATCAATATACAGTTCCTTGACCTACCAGATGGACAGAAGCAGATGGCCAGATCTGCTTTTTACATTGCAACAGTGTAAAAACCCCTGCTGAGAGAAGACACTGAGTAAGGAAGGACGACTTACTTCTTTCCACCACCCAATGCAAGAGTTAGCCAAGGCCCCAGTCCACTGAGCAGCAGATGAGGGACATCCTCTTTGTACCTAAAAGGCAGCCCAGTAGAAAATAGGCATGAAAGTAAAGCCTGATGGTGCTTTTGGGACAGAACTAAATAGTATTTTTATTAGTAATACTGTTGTTATTGTAAAATCTTTGGTATTTGTAAATTAATTTACAGGTTAAAAAAAAATCCTTTTCACATAATTGATATTCTGCTAATACAGCCACACTAATTGGTAAAACATCAAATTACTTCCATACCTGTTGGTAAATAGCCAGTGACCCAAGCCTCGCTACAGTACTCCTTCTTGTGTCACCCAGCCACCATGTCTCTCCTCTGGGACCCCCCTCTCTGCCACATGCACGCACCTAACCTCTCCAAGATCTAGCAATCAAAGAGTTTACACCTGGCTTAGCGGGGGCCCCAGGACCTGTGCCAAACCAGGGCTTAGGCCAATGTCCATTCGGGTTGGTGGGTGTCTGTGCTATGCTGGTTGTTCAATATTTCACCATCTCCCTTGCCTATCTGCGCTGAGATGCTTAGGGCAGAACAGCCTGCAAAGTCCCTGTGCTCTGCACCCCACTCTCTGCTCTCTGGCTCTGCAGTGGCCCCAGTGTGGGAACAGGAGTCAGGTGGCTACAGAACAGCCACAGGGCAAACGCTGAGTGCTGTGTCAGGCCCTTAGCTGTGAGGGAGGAGTGGGAAACCTCCTCAGTGACTAGCACTTAGATGTGGCCTCCTTCCCCCCAGCTGTGCCCCAGAGCCCAGGTTGGGTGACTCTTAAAAACTCCAAATAATAACACGTAACAGCCACATGGGCAAGTCCTTAACCTGCGTCTGCATCAGTTTCCCTCTGCTCAGTGCAATGGAGAGAGATAATGACCTATCTTGGGCTTAATTAACATCTGGGCCCTGCTGCTGGGAGATTCCCAAACCCATGTCTCCCTGTAATTGCAAACCTTTATTTATTTGGGCACTTTGATGACAGCCACATAATGGGAGCTATGGCCTGAACCCCACCCACTGCCTCTTACTTGCCAGCTGCCAACCTCCCTTCCCACCCCCGGCTCCTCCCTGACTCTCCTGCCTGTCTACCCGCCAGTCTTCGGGTATCCCTGGCCCATAACTCCCTCTGCCTGGGCCACTCTGTGCTTATAGACCACTCGGAATCGCTAGACCTGGACTCCAGGCCCAGATCTGCCCATTACTTACTCTACCACCACGAGATACCCACACTTGAAATCCCTAGCACTTTGCTTGCATACAGTAGGTGCTAAATACTTGTCTGTTGCCATCCTTTCTACTCCACTTCACTCTTTAATCCCCAGGTCTCTCATCTGAAAGTTGAGTTATTAATGCTGCTCTGCCTCCCTCACTGAGTGGTTTAGACATGAGGAAGGAAAATGCCCGAGACCATCCTTTATAAGCTAAAAGGGATCACGTACACAGAAGGGTGACATCCTCAAGAGAGAGGCTTGGAGTGCTGGTGGGATCACTGGCTAGACACAACCTCCCACGGTGACAGTCCCTCGGTGAAACCACCACAGTCCAGTGTCTGGCCTTTAATAATGCAGGTCCTGGGGAAACACTGAGTCTCCATCCTCAAGATGTTTTGGGGGAAGCAGGAATCCCAGGAAACAATTAGAGAAGGAAACAGCAGCTCAGTGGCAGTGGCCAGACTCTGTCTCTTGCATGTTCCCTTGCTCCGCTGACATCCGACCCAAACCTGACCCCAGGTTCTTCCAGGAGGCTAGCAGGAAAAGGCTTCACTTTGTACCACACTTTTCCCATAAGCAGTGGCTTACATTCATGATTGCCTTTGACTTGCACAATGCCATAGGTAGCATAATCATCTGAATTTATAAATGAGGGCACCAGACCTCAGAGAATTGCACAATTTTGTGCAAAGTCACAGGGAGGCTTGGAGAATGGGGTCCAAGCCCAGGCCTTGGAGTCTGAATCCCGTGCTTCTCCTCCAGGTGGTGGCGCCGCCAGAAGAGATGTGACTTGTCTCCTTGGCTTCCTTTTTCCTTTCCTCCCTTCCTTCCTTTCTTCTTTTTTTTTCTTGACAATGATACATTTATTTCAACTATTTACAGGTTCATCAGTAGTGTTTGCAAACATAATAAGTATAATAAAGTAATGCTGCGTTCCATTAAAATTCATACCAGTAAGCTTCCCAGATAATCCTGGTAGATACCCTTTTTAAAGTGCCACTTTGAATCAAAATATTCCTAAGATGCATTATACAGTTTTTTAATTTTTAGTTAGATTAGTTTATTATAAATGTAACATGCTAATAAACAACATAAAAATCTAATCAATACAGTACAGTGTAAACTATACAGTAAAAGTCCACCTACCCTGCCCACCCTCCAGGCCAGTGTGAAGATTTAGCTAGCTAATAGAAGTGTTTTGTACAAGGGATAGTGGGACCTGTGTCACTCATCTCAGTGGTGCTATAGCACGGGATGGATTCACTTACAGCCTCCTCAGAGCACCACTCACACATCTATCCATGTCCCCCTCTCATTTAGAAAGCAGAGCCTTCCTGCTCCCCAGGTGTCTGGGCTCCCTGGTGGGAGCAGCTGAGGCCTCTGTGAAGAGAAGAACACAGGCTCCTCCCCTCAGGGGGCTGCGCAGGACAAGGAAGCGTAGCAAAGGGACCCTCATGGCAAGGCCCTGCACATTGGGGAAGAATAAGCTGACTCACTATCTATAGCCTCTCAGGTGCCAGTGTGATAGGTCACAGGGAGACAGGTCTCAGAAGAACCTTCCAAGAATCAGAGCTGCCCTTCCAAGAGCTGGGCTGTCCCAGGACCAAGAGAGATCTGCTCCAAAGGGCCCCCTCTCCCCAGGGGCGACAGTCCACCTCAAACATTCCTTCTAGTCTTGAGCTGATGTTTTCAGCATCTGTTTCTGGGAAGTTACTTGGGTTCTGGGTCCTGAGCTATTCAAAGCAGCCCTTAGGACTATGTGCAAACTGAATAATGAACACTTTCACAAACTCATAAATAAATGATTTCCCTGGGATCCTCCCAAAGTCTTAGCTCATATAAACTTGAGCCAGTGGTGATAAAATGAAGAGAGGATGAAAGAGTGGGCACTTTACCTGTTTGGGCCAATTAAAGTTGTAGCTTTCAAGATTTGAATCTCTAGTATATGAGTAGATGTGGAGTGACCAGGTGTGCCCCCTCCACCGTGTTGCAGTCTATATACCTCTTCCTCAAGCCCGTTTCCTTTTCCTTGTGAGCACACAGCTAGACTACATTTCCCAGCTTCCCTTGCAGTGACATGTAGCTATGAACTGAGTTCTGGCCAATGGAATATGGGCAGAAGCTGTGTGTTTCACTTCTGGCCCTGGCCCATTAAAATTTCCTAAGTGATCATACACACTCTTTGTCCACTGGAGAACATTCTCTGGCCAGATGCAGATAACCCAGAGAGAATTCCAAGACCGTAAATTAAGGTCAGCCAACTTTTTCTGTAAATGGCCAGATAGTAAATATTTTAGGTTTGTGAGCTATACAGTGTTTGTTGTAACTACTTAACACTACTGTTGTAGAGCAAAAGCAGCCATAGGCATTATGTAAATAAATAAATATGATTGTGCTCTAATAAAACTTCATATACAAAAACAACTGGCAGGACAAATTTGGCCCGTGGCTCTTGCCCTAAGAGATGGTGGAGCCTCAATGTAGAAGGAGCCTGGGTCCCTGAATGACTGCTTGACAACAGAGAGTATTCATACTAAATATCGCATAAGTGAGAAATAAACTTTTATCATGTCAAACCGGTAAGAATATGGGATTTGTAAAAGCACCATATTCTATTCCCTCTGGTTGTCAAGTTTGTGAGTCAAGAAATGGGCCAAGGAGAAAGAACATGTGAATGTTTTTCTGAAATAGCCTGTAGAAGTGTAGGGCTGGAGAGACATTGCAGGTAGAAGATTTTCAAAACACCTACCCCACCACCATCAAAAAAGTTCCAGAGAACTATGTTTCCTTCAGAACCTAGGTCAGGCAGTTTTATGATTCTGGTCAGAGCCTTTGAGGAGACCCACTTTGATAGATGAAGAGGATGATCTTCTGCTTTATGAGAACCTCTATGATCACCCCACCCTCCCTTGGATGGGTTGGCTGCCCCTCATCTGTATTCCCTTGATACCTCTTTTTAGGTTGGATTGGTTAAACATGTTTTGGCCTTTTCTGCTAGATTTAAGCTCCATGAGAGCAAGAAGCATCTTGTCTCCCTAGGTCCATTACCTCATCCCCCCATTCTAGCCCTACCCGCCACTCTCCTGCCTCACTCCACAACTAGCTCATTGCTTGGCACCCAGTAGATACACTGTAAATGTGTCTTCAGGGAAGGAGAGACTAGAAATGAATCATTTCACTTTGAGAGTGAAATATAGCTCCACTATAATTACATGAAGACATCGGGTATAAATCAGGACTGTTCTGAGCAAACCGAAATCTATGGTCATCCTAGCAGTAGGCCTCTTTGGACCATGGTCTGCAGCAATATAGAGCATTCCCAAAGGAAATTGGTGGTTTCCATTAGTTTAAGGACATTTTACAATTAAAAACAAAGAAGAAAACTCAGAGCACAATGGAAAGGTCAGGATAAGTGATCTGAAGTTTTTCTTGGCGGAAATCTAGAAAGATCAGCATAGCTCTCTCATTGCACTATGAGTTTTCACTGATCATTACACGCTGATGCCAACCACAACAGTCTGAGTTTACAGTACAGCTCATATTCACCCCGAGCGCAGTCCCAAGCATACCTATGGGAACACACACACACACACACACAAAACTCCATTTAAGCAGGACAAGAGGATTCTCAGTGTTCTTGTGTGTACTCTGTGTACATATGACGTCTCCAAGAAAAACCTCAGAACCTTCACATTTCTAGAAAATTATCAGTCTAAAGAATTATTTAAAGAGGATCTTCATCCATTTCAGGGGCTTCTATTTGAGAGGTTAATGAAATCACAATTGCAAATATTTGTGGAAAGTTTTTGGAGGGTATGTGTGTGAGTGTATGTGTGAGTATAGAACATTAATCATACCAGTAATACTGACCTGGGCTCATAATCAAATGGTGACGAAATGAATCCCATTATGCAGAACAAATAAAAATGCAGCCAGAGGCTGGGCACCGTGGCTGAAGCCTATAATCATA
>CAUYMX010071957.1:0-10193 GCA_963573855.1 Lepilemur septentrionalis | reverse complement strand
CAAGTCCTTGCGCCCCTCAGAGTTTACAATCTCCAGAGTTTGTGGAGTTTAACATTGTAGCAAATACTACTACTAAAATTTTTACTTCCTCAGAATATTTAATTTCCCAAAAGTATTTATAATAGTATTTTTTTTTTTTTTGAGACAGAGTCTCGCTCTGTTGCCCTGGCTAGAGTGCCGTGGCGTCAGCCTAGCTCACAGCAACCTCCAACTCCTGGGCTCAAGCAATCCTCCTGCCTCAGCCTCCTGAGTAGCTGGGACTACAGGCATGTGCCACAATGCCCGGCTAATTTCTTACATATATTTTTAGTTAGCCAATTAATTTCTATTTATAGTAGAGACGGGGTCTCGCTCTTGCTCAGGCTGGTCTCAAACTCCTGACCTTGAGCAATCCACCCGCCTTGGCCTCCCAGAGTGCTGGGATTACAGGCGTGAGCCACCGCGCCAGGCCTATAATAGTATTTTTATGGCTAATATTTATTGAGTGCTCTCTATATACCAAATATCCTAAGCACTTTAACTCATTCAAATCTTCACAATAACCCTTAAAAGAGAAACAGGTTCTATGATCATCATCCCCATTTTTTAAAATGGGGGAACAGACCCACGGATGTGAACTGCCCAAGGTGACACGGGCAGGAAATGGCAGGCACCTGAATCTGAATCCAGGCAGTCGGAGTTAAGGACCTGTGTCTGTATCCACTAAGGCATCAACTCTCTCCATTGTAAATTGGTCTTCCCTCTCACAATATACTTTTTAAGTAAATTAATTCTTTAAAAATCCTATATAGTTTTTAAGCAAGTTACAACCAAGGAACAATGAGCCAATCCTCCAAACTGACAATCCCTGGAGATAGCAAACTATCTCTTACTTTCTCACTAGGCCAAAGTGGTAAAAAGTAGATGAGCAGTGCCAGAAACAAGCACAGAATGAATGCTAAGACAAAAATTGTAGAAACAGGCCGGGCACGGTGGCTCACGCCTGTAATCCTAGCACTCTGGGAGGCCAACGCGGGTGGATTGCTCAAGGTCAGGAGTTTGAGACCAGCCTGAGCAAGAGCGAGACCCCGTCTCTACTATAAAGAAATTAATTGGCCAACTAAAAACATACAGAAAAAATTAGCCGGGCATGGTGGCACATGCCTGTAGTCCCAGCTACTTGGGAGGCTGAGGCAGAAGAATTGCTTGAGCCCAGGAGTTTGAGGTTGCTATGAGCTAGGCTGACGCCACGGCACTCACTCTAGCCCAGGCAACAGAGTGAGACTCTGTCTCAAAAAAAAAAAAAAAAAAAGACTTGTAGAAACAAAGAAGAAAAAAGAAAAAACAAACAGGAAAACTGGCATGACAAGAGTTCCAGCCGAGGACGGAAGGAAAAGGTAAAAGCCAAAAGAGGAAAGAGTGGTGTGGATGAGGAACGTCAAGATAATACCTTCATCATTTCCAACGATTTACCCATACTTTTTACAGTATACATACATCCTCTAAAATCATAATTAGTTTTGTTCTCCCAGGCAGGTGGTCTCAGGTACACTTCGGTTAGCTGAGTACTATTCTTTATATTGCTCTGGTGCCATGTTAAGCCTACTGATTACAAAGACTCTCAATTCTAGAATTATAATGAGCAACTGATTAACTGCATTTCCTTTCTTTCAGTTATTAACAATGAATAAGCTCAAACCTAACAAGTGTATAGAACTTTTAAAAAAAATGCTATCAATGGTCTTTAGTAGATTGTTATTAATAATTCTTGTCAATTATCCCTCAGGTAAACTGCCTCAAAAACATTTCTAAAAAGTGAAATACTGTTCTCAAAGTATTATTTCTCAAACTCTACAAAAATGCTTTTCCTTGGAGTAACATAAAAATGATTTGATTAGCATCTATTTAAGCCTGTGGTAAGACAATTTCATGTTAATTATGCCGCAACAGTTACAAAGGATGGCAAAAATTCCTATTTATATAGTTAAAAAATGCATGTTTTCAATAAAGAATGAAATGGTAGAAATGAATTAGTTGGAATACAAGGCATATATCTGGTCATCAATAATAACAGAAAAGGTTAAGTGTTTAGTAATTTTTCAGTGTTTTATTCACAACTCCTTAGATAACAACAATCTGGGGTAGAGACCTTTTTTTTGAGACAGACTCTCACTCTGTTGCCTGGGCGCCGGTGGCGTTAGCCTAGCTCACAGCAACCTCAAACTCCTGGGCTCAAGTGATCCTTCTGCCTCAACCTCCCGAGTAGCTAGGACTACACGCATGTGCCACCATGCCCGGCTAATTTTTTCTATATATATTTTTAGTTGGCCAATTAATTTCTTTCTATTTTTGGTAGAGACAGGGTCTCGCTCTTGCTCAGGCTGGTTTCCGAACTCCTGACCTTGAGCAATCCGCCCGCCTCGGCCTCCCAGAGTGCTAGGATTACAGGCGTGAGCCACCGCGCCCCGCCGAGACCTTGTCTTTTATATTTTACGTTTTGGAATACACCATCCATCTATGGGTCATCAAAAATGATAGAACATAACTATAAACTAATCCCATTCCTCCTCCTAATTTGCAATTACTCTCCCCAGAAAGAAATCCTTAATAATTTTTAAAAAACCTAAAAATCAAGACTTGTCCCTCAAGAAAAAGAACCCCCAAATGTCTACGTTTTAATGACAAAATCTTTGTAGTCACATTCTTAAAAGTAAACCGTATCTGTGAAGGTGCAGGTGGCCCTGGAGAAGCCTTTGCACCACCTGCCCCCCCACCTCAAGGCCAAAATTCCATCCAAACCTGCTTTAGGCATCTAAGATGAAGTAACAAATATCTTGCTGTGACTAAATCAATAAATGAATGACAGTGGGGAAAAAAGCCAAGATTATTCAGATTTCCTATTTTGTTCTGCACTTAAATCCATGGCCCCTTTTTAAACTGGAGATTAAACTTTTACTTTTGTAATCATGGCTAACAAAGAAATTCTTAACCCTCAACTAATTTTCCAAGCAACCTACAGTAAGCAATTCAAATTAGTTTGATTCTTTAAGATTCAGTTTTAATATAATGAAAAGCAAAAAATTTCCCTCACTTAATTTTGCACCATTGTGAATGGTTCTCAAGGTGCCATCCCATTAGCAGCCATCACCACCACCACCAGGGAGAAATGCAAATTCTAGGGCCCCACCCAGACCTGGAGAATTAAAATCTCCGGAGTCGAGCACAGCAAGTGTTTTAACAAGCCAGCCCTCCAGGGGTGCCAAAGTGCGCTGGCGCTCGAGAACGCCGGCTTAGGGGAGAAGACTCATACTGCCCAGGTTTATTGGCTGGGTGAGCAAGACTAAATTCCCCAACTTCTCTAGACTTGTTCCTCACGTATAAAGTGGAATTACGGTGTTGTTAAGAGGATTAAATAAGAAAAATGCTGTATACGTAAAGTGCTCAGGAGCCAGCCCTGGCACAGAAGACTCACTCAAACGTTAGCTGTTGGCACTCCTGTATGCAAGACACCGTGGCGATGCCAATCTGAAAGGGGCAGTGGAGGGAGAGAAACAAAGGCGGAGAAGCCTTCCCCTCGGCACCCCGAGTTTAACACCCAGTGGCTAGGCCAGACACCGGTGCACAGGCAGAGCCCGACACACTCCTGCAGTGAATAAAGGCACCCTCCGGGGAGGGGCACACAAACTGACGGGGCCACTAAGAGGAAACGACACATTCTGAGCGGACAATGTAAGAAAAGACCTTAAAGAAATAATCACATGAGTAAGAAAGATTTCTATAGCCTAAGGAGAGAAAAAGTCACTCCAGCCAAGATCCCAAGCAGTAGGAGAAACGAAAGCGCGAGGCAGCAGCCCTAGAAAATCCTACAGCAGGAAATAAAAGCAGCCATCCCAAACCGCAGGCCTCCGCAGGGCACTCTACCTGCACGTTCGCATTTGCAAACTAACTTCCCCTTTTGTCCCCGAGCGCCGGAGTTCCCGTCCGCCCAGCGGGCCGGCCGAGCCATTGTCTGCAGCCAAATGCAATTTAAAGAGGTGAGAAGTCTGCAGCCGGGCGCGCGTCCGCGTCCCCACATTCCCAGCCGCAAATAAGCGCAAAAACGGAACTCGGAAGGGGAACGGGATTAGCTTAATTAAAGGCAGAACTTGGATACGAAAAGGTGGAGGGCGAAGGCGGGGAAAAAGAACAGGGCTCTTTGAAATTTCCCTTCTCCCTCTGGATCCCCGTCGCCTGGGTGCCGGCCGAACCCAGACGGCTGATTTCCATGGCTTTGAGGCTGGAGTTTTCCTTCCGGTCATTGTGCTTGTTTCCCCCAAATAACAGGCCCCGCGGGGCAGGCGCGCCAGGCCGGCCCGGGACAAAGCCCACTGCGGGCTCCACCTGGGAGCGGGGCGGGCCCGCGCGCTCCCCGCCCCCCGCCGCAGTTGCCAGGCAGCGCGCGGCACCGCCCCCGCGCCGGCCGGCCAATCCCGCGCGTCTGCTGTCCCGGCGCAGGAGCCCCAGATACACCAGACGAGCGCGACCCCACGGCGCGGGCCTGGCACCGCGCGCGCCCCCGCACCGCCGCGCCGGCCAATCAGCGAGGCGGGGCATGCGCAGCCCGCAGGCTCGCTCGCGCGCGGGCCGCACGCGCGAGGCGCCCCCCCACGCCGGCCGGCGCGCGCGCCCCTCCCCCACGCGCACCCAGGCGCGCGCGTGCAACTGTCGTCCCCCGCGACCGCGTCCGTCCCGCCCCACCCCCACGCCTCGTCTCGCCCGCTGCCGAAGGCCGGCGGGGGCCCGGGTGGGGCGCGGTGGGGGGGCCGGGCGCCCCCGAGGCCCTTCGCCGCACACGGCCGACCAAGGTTCCCAGGCCCCTGTCTGTGCAGGCCCCGGCGAGGCAAAAGTCTCGAATAAAGGCCCTGCTCGAAATGGCCACCGAGGCGGGGGCGGGGGGCCGGGGATGAGGCGAGAGGGACTCACCCGAGTGCAGCCGCCTCCAGGCAGCGCCGGGGCCGGGGTGCCGAAGGGAAGCGAGTGTGGGCCGCGCGCGCGCTGCGGCCGCCGCAGAGCAGCTTCGGCTGAGGCGAGCTGGTGAGCGGGCAGGAGGTGAGAGGGCGAGGGGCCCGTGCGTCTCGGCCGCGCTCCTGTCACCGCCGCATGGCCGCCCCGGCAGGGCCTCGCTCTGCGCCTTGATCCGATCACTGGGGACAGAGGGAAAGGCCGGGGTTACCGCGGCAGGCGGGCGGCCACGGCTAGAGAGCGCGTGCGGGGAAGCGGGGGGGCGACCGGTGGCCCCTTTTCTCTGCTCTCCGAGCTTCTCTCTCACCCTCCTCCTCCTTTTTTTTTTTTCTTTTTTCTTTTTTTTTTTTTTTTGTTCTTCGAAGGCGAGCTGCGCGTGCGCAACCGCAGCGCCGCCCAGCGGGAGTTGTAGTTTGTGGTTCGTCCGCACCAATGCGGCGGCAGGGACGGCGGACTACAACTCCCAGGAAGCCTCGCGCCGCGAGCCCCGAGCCCGAGGACTAGG
The DNA here is from genome assembly GCA_963573855.1 of Lepilemur septentrionalis. Classification (NCBI taxonomy): domain Eukaryota; kingdom Metazoa; phylum Chordata; class Mammalia; order Primates; family Lepilemuridae; genus Lepilemur; species Lepilemur septentrionalis. The sequence goes on along the minus strand of CAUYMX010071957.1, from coordinate 4,708 downwards.
CGAGCGCGGCGCCCGGCCCTCTCCGGCAAGGACTGTCAATGGAGGCGCGGGTGGTGGGAGCAAGAACATGGCTGCACCTGGGGCCTGTGCGGCCGCCCGGGTGGGGGAGGGGAGCTGGGGTACAGGGACGGAAATTTAGCCCAGCGGTGACACTAGCCTTCTCCCTGCTGCGCTCCGGCCGGCCTCAGCCGCCCTGCAAGCCTCCCACATTCTCTGGCACCCGAGATTGCTTGCAAATTGAGAGGCCGGGACACGGCCAAGGCTGAGGAGCCCCGTGCCGGCCTGTCGCCCTCTGTGCTCCGCAGAGGGAGTCCCCTCCGCCCTGCGCCACTCCTCCGTTAAGTGTTTTCAAAGCTTGCCTCAAAAGCGACAATTGCCCCAACTTAGGACAGGCGAGGGGAGGGGACTTTGTGTTTTTATTCCTTACCCACCCCCATCGCCAGGCTTTGCCCACCCTGTCTCTCATCATTTAGAAGGAAAGTTGAAGGGGGAAAGCTATGGAGTGGGAGCCGAAAACCTGACTTGTAGCCCCTGTTTTGTTCTGTCAACTGCTAAGCAATGTAACTCAGCCGCCTCCCCGAGATTTTTTGCTTCTCAACTTTAATTCGTGATTTTTTAAAATGGTGAGAGACATGACCGTTCACCGAAGTCAAACTCAAAAACCCCGAGTGCGAAGATTTTAGATATAAAGCACAAAATTGAGTGGTTTTGTGATTCCACCACCACCAGAGATTCGGGCCACACCGGCCATCCTCCCCCACCCGCTGCTTCTCGGTAGGTGGCGACCACGACGTTTTTTCCAGCCTCCAAGCCTTTGTCGCTCGCAAGAGAAAACTTTGCGAGCAGTCACTCTTTTGATGTAGATCCAAAACCTTTCCTTTGAATTTGGGTTCACAGATTGGCATTCTCCTGTCTTCTTTCTTGCATAGACCGCACCCATGAAGTCTCATCAAGAATTTTCATGTTGGATTTCTTTAAAATAGATGAAGAATTTAAAGATACTTGTGTAGCAATATGATTTACAGAAGCCTTCTACATTTTTGCGATTTCCCACACAAAGTCTACAGTCATTTTGTCCTTCCTTAATTCGATTGTGACTCTCCTTGGTCATCTTTCTCCAAAGCCATTCATTAAGGTTTCATAAGAACAATTTTCTTTTTGCACTCGTATTTCATTGACATTTTGGAATATTTAATTAAATTCCGTATTCCCAGTACCACGTACCACTGACATATGTTTGGGAACAAACTTAACTCTTGAGAAGCCTAAAACTCACCTGGTAAGAGCAGCCAGCCTACCAAATGCCAACAATCAGCTGTTGTGGACATCAGTGACCATGTTTTGTGCAGAGGGTGGTTTTTCCAGATTGGGGGTCTGAGGTTGATGTCAGCCAAAGGAAGATTCACTGGGTATGGCGGGCTCATGGAGTAGCTTTTGGGAGGGTGTTTGTTACAAAGGGAGTTAGTAAAGAAGTTCATTTAGTCAAGCTTACACTTGTCATTATGAAAACATTTGGGAGATACCCCTTTCTTCCATGAATTTGCTTAACAGTTCAGGGTAGAATTTTGCTCTCTTCCTAAACAACTTCTATTTCTTTGAGATTGAAGCGGTTCTTAAAACTGTTAGATCAACATTAGTTGGTTGTGAATTGCCTGTCAGAAAGCTGTCTCAGTTGAGACAATGAACAGTGTGTGGGGACAAAGACTTTTTCTTAGCGTACTGCCATTGAGGTTTGTAACCTTCAAATTTCTGTCTTACTGTCATTAAAAGGGTGTGTTTTCAGTCTTCACCAAGGCCTGTCTCACCACCTTGGCAGTTATTGGGACATTTGTTGCTATTCCTTGATCAATTTCTCCCTCACCTTAGTGGTACAGATACTACATTAATTGTGGCCATAGTTATAAGCCACTTTGGATACTATTTCTCTGCATAGCCAGGGTTTTTTCCCAGCATAGGATCAGATTGCTGTTTTGGGGGTTGAGCAACAGATGAAATAGTTGATTTGTGTCCAGAAATGATATAGTATGGAATCTTCCTTTAGCCACTAGAATCACACAGGATACATGTACGAAGAGATGCACACCCAACTGAGGCTGCAAGAAGAGCAGATTTGCAGCTCTCAGCTCATACTCAGGATATAAGTGCACCAAGTCCAACAGTTGGCAGAACCCTCCATGCTATTTCAATTATTTCTCTTTTAATGTTTAGCTTAGTGTATACAGTTCCTCAGGTAAGTGTCCATATGATGTGACTTCTCCATTCTTCTGTAGCGTGGGATACAAAGCCAAGTCAAACAGGCCTTGGCCAAGCTAGAGATGGATCTGGATGAAATGTGAGCTCTTCCACCAACTCAAAAACATGTTCACGTAGACTCTCAGCTTAGAGCCTGTCGACTACTTTTAAATAGCACATGATCATGGGACCCTGGATAGGAAACAACTGAATACTCATGCTAACAGAACCACACTCACACCATTTTGTCAAGATCAGTGTTCTTGGGATCCTATAGTGCTCTTTTTAAAGATGTTCTTTTGAATCCCAACCAGATAATCTTTTTGTGACTGTCATGTGTTTTAGATTTCCCAAAACCATAATTCTGGCAAAAATTCAGATACTCTTGACACATCTATTTTTCACAACATAGCTGGGCTTTTTTTTTTGAGACAGAGTCTCACTCTGTTGCCCTGGCTAGAGTGCTGTGGCATCAGCCTAGCTCACAGCAACCTCAAACTCCTGGGTTCAGGCAACCCTCCTGCCTCAGCCTCCCGAGTTGCTAGGACTATAGGCGTGCACCACCAGACCCCACTAATTTTTTCTATTTTTAGTAGAGATGGGGTCTTGCTCTTGCTCAGGCTGGTCTCGAACTTGTGAACTCAAGCGGTCCTCCTGCCTCGGCCTCCCAGAGTGCTAGAATTGCAGGCATGAGCCACCAAGCCCAGCCACATCTGGGCTTTTGATGAATACTGAACAGAGTTCTTTCTCCCTTAACTCTGCTTGATGCAGGCCCAATATCTTCTGGGACCAATTTCTTGGTTTTTCTTTGCAATATACATAGTACAGTATATATTCTCTATATAGAGAACAGGATGTAAAACATATATCCTTTGTAAGGTAATAGTTTGATCCTTTAGACAGTGTCCAGGTAGGATTGGCACAACCCAGTCCGTATCACTTGAGTAGGGTCACAGGACATCTTTAGCTGTCAGGTGATGTACTGGATGTACACACTCTAGCTCTTTTATTATTAAAATGATACTTTTTAAAATTGATTGTAGAACACTGTTTCTGAACAGGTTTTTGTTTGAATAACTTGAATACTTAGAATCCTGGATGAATGACCTTTTACAGTATGTATAGTCCTCCAAACGCTTCCAAAAGTGGAAAAAAATGAAATCCAAGTTATAATTTATTTATAATAATTAATAATGTAGGTGTGATCTAAATAGACCTTCCAGCTCTTGCCCTGCCTTTTGTGCAAGCACCTGCCCTGTACAGCAAAACTAATGTTCTTGTAACACCAGCCAAAACAGCTTTATTTGTTAGTTTTAGATGAATATTATTTTCTCTTTAGTATTCTGTTAATATTGTAGTTGTTTTGCAATGTAATTTTTAAAAAATAAAATATAGTATTTTCTCTGCCTTCCTTAGGGATTTGGGAAAATTAGATGATATGTAGAGGAAAATACTTTATTAGTTGTTAAGTGTTATATAAATATTAGACAGTATTATTTAGCATTCAAGATTTTTTTTTTTTTTTTTTTTTTGAGGCAGAGTCTCACTCCCTTGCCCGGGCTAGAGTGAGTGCCGTGGCATCAGCCTAGCTCACAGCAACCTCAAACTCCTGGGCTCAAGCAATTCTTCTGCCTCAGCCTCCCAAGTGGCTGGGACTACAGGCATGCGCCACCATGCCCGGCTAATATTTTCTATATATTTTTAGTTGTCCAATTAATTTCTATTTTTAGTAGAGACGGGGTCTCGCTCTTGTTCAGGCTGGTTTTGAACTCCTGACCTTGAGCAATCCGCCCGCCTCGGCCTCCCAGAGTGCTAGGATTACAGGCGTGAGCCACAGCGCCTGGCCTCATTCAAGTTATTTTTAAAAATATGAACAAAATGTCCATGTTTCTTTTCTAACTAAAGAAATGCAGTAGTCCCCCCTAATCTGTAGGGGATGTATTCTAATACTCAGTGGACGCCTGAAACCTTGGATAGTACCAAACTCTATACATACTATGTTATTTCCTAGTCATACATACTTATGATAAAGTTTAATTTATAAATTAGGCACAGTAAGAGATTAACAACAATAAGTAATAATAAAATAGAACAATTATAACAATATACTGTAATAAAAGTTAGGTAAATGTGATCTCTCTCTCAAAATATCTTATTGTACTGTACTCACCCCTCTTCTTCTTGTGATGATGTGAGAATCTATTCCTGAATCTGTGTAACCATCCCTTACTTGCAGTAAATGGCTTGGTGTCACTCGTTTTAGGGGATCCCTTGCTGAAGTCTTCGTACAGGCTCAGTGCTTTCTGGCGCAACACGTTGCTGTCAATCGGAACACGTTTTCTGTTCATGTCTTCTACCCACAGATGCAATGCCTGTTCCATCTTAACTAAGCGCTTATCACGCACCGTGGCTGTCACTTTCGCAGTTGGAGGTGAGACAGCAAAACTGGCACGAATTTCTTTTTCCTTCTTCACAA
>CAUYMX010071955.1:0-53612 GCA_963573855.1 Lepilemur septentrionalis | reverse complement strand
CAGTGGTCTGGATTGGGTGAGGCAGAGTGATGTTCACTGAAGTGTCCATTGAAATATTCTGATTGTGTGGGAGTAAGAATTAGAAAATGATGATGGAAAAAAGAATAGAAAAGAAAATGCTGGTGTGTGAGGCACTCAGAGGAGAAATGACCCACATTTTGTGACTAATTAGGTACAATTGATTCCTGAATTTTTCCTTTATAACTTACTCCTCTCTAATGGAGGATAACCTCTATTTAGTCCCAAAACTTAACCATGACAAACTGATCAGCATAATTTTCTCAGTTAAATAGAGAGATATGGTTGACCTACTTTTCTTTATTAGTAGGTCCAGTATTGTCAGCATAACTGGAACTTTTTAGACAGGTATGGTCTTATCATAGTTTTTTGGGGGGTCATACAAGGAAAGATAAAAATATAGAATGGTTGAAAGATGAAACTGAATGTTAGTAATCTCAAACTATTCCTTGTAAGATGCTGCTAAAAAAATTCTCAAATGGAAGCATTGACATTTTCTTCTTTGCTCCTCAAAGAACTGCGCACTAAATCTCAGTTATTTGAGGGTATGCTATTGTTTGATACCAGTTATTTGAAGTTTAGCAGCATGAGGTTTATGTTTAAAACGTGTGGTTTCTCTTTAACCTTGTCAGGTTTTAGATGAAAAAGGGACGTCAGAAAACACGGGTGTGTAAACAACTGAAACAGCGTTCAAGGAAAAAATTACGAGACTGAAAGAGCTGTCAAGCTGGGAAAGTCTTAAGAAGAATCTCTGGATAATGGTTTATAATATTATCTTTCCCTAAGGACCTAAGAAATGGAAAATATATTAGTTTTTCTATGAGTAGCTTTTGGCAAAGCACCATAAATGCACTTCGTTAAAACAGTTTGGTGTCTCAACCCTAGAGGCTGGAATATGTAATACATATGTTGAAGGTCTAATGGGGCCTTATGAGGGAGTGATCCCTGGGAGACCTCATGAGAAAGATACTCATAGAAACACAGTTTCCTGCTTCCTTACTTGGGCCTTAAAATCCCAGTGAAAGACTCATTCAACTGCCGTGATGCTGGTTTCTATTTCCTACTTTCTTCTCTCCTCCACTCATACTTTGCCCTCTGCCCCTCAAGTGAGGGGAAACGTTCCCTACATCATCCTGAAATAATGTAGTCAGGGGTGCAGTTAGTTTCCACACCCCAGTATACTCTATAAGACTAGAGCTCTGGGTCTGTGCTACAAAGTGGGCATGGTCTGGAAAGAGCCTGGATAGGGAGAGAATAATTATTGAGTACGTTTCATGTCAGAGACTGTGAGTTAAATGCTTCCACACAGTCTATTTTCTCAACAACCTTATGATGACTTATCTCATCATGGTAAGGAAAAAGGCACAGTGTAACTTGTCGAAGCCCACCTGCCCCCCAGCTAGTAAGTGGAAGAATTGAAGTCTTACCTTATAGCAGAAGTCACTGGTGACCCATCTACATCCCCTTCTTCTGTGTGCAAGCAAGCCAATGTCCTGCCTAGAAATGTCCAGTGGCGGCACCAAGGTAGGCTGAGAGTTCCAGAGAGCAGCCCATACACAAAGCAGCCACCTGATGATGGATGATGGAAGTCGGCATATAAATATTCTAACTCCTCTACCCTTTGGGTGGGAAAACTTTGAGTCTCCTATATTATTGACTTCCAGATTTCCCCAGTGGGATTAAGCTTCTGTTACTTACAGTGGTAACTGGGTTGATAATGCATTCTTTGTTGGCTATCTTCCATGTATAACTTTCCCACCCCATTAAAAGTATTTCTTGCAATCAACTCAGACATAAATTACTTGACTCATGGTACCTTTCCAGGGAAACCTAAACCAGGAAGCACTACAAAGCTAAACTTCTCAAAGGTATTATCGAAGATAACCTGTTAGACATACTTATATGTGCTACATTTCAGCACTCTTTCTGCACCTTTCTCCTTTCTTCTGGACCCCATCTGTCTCCATCCTTCAGGTGACCATGCCTTCTGACTTCTAGATGCTTTTTTCTGTCCTCATTTCTTTGCTGCACTACAAAAAATTCTTGATTTTTTCTCAGTGAAGTATTGGTAAGTTTTTAATGACAGTAAAGGAAATCAACCTCAGACATAAGTGATTGATAGCTTTTCATTCTGTCTAATTAATTTCCATTAAAAACCTTGTCTTTTATCCAAATGGATCTCTAATAGACACTGGATCAGGGACTTAAGATTCAACAGAACTGAAGACCTTCAGGATTCACGATATATAATAGTCAAATGACTGAGGAAGGAGGCAACCTCTTGAAGAAGGTAGGCAAGACATCACCAGGGAAATAATGATCTGGGCCTTGTAAGACAAATAGGATTGAGTCAGACTATAACGAGAGGTTGGCATGTTTCCAGCAGGAGTCTCTATTTTTTTTATTTTGAAATAATTTTAGATTTACCTAAGAGTTTCAAAGATAATATAGAGAGTTTCTATATACCCTTTGCCCACCTTCCCCTAATGTCAATGTCTTATATTTCTATGAGGCATTTATCAAAACTAAAAAAAAAAAAATTAATAATGTTACAATACCATTGACCAAGCTATAAACTTTGGTCAGATTTCACTATTTTTTCAACAATGTCTTATTTTCTGTTCCAGGATCAATCTAGGATACTACATTGTATTTAATCGTCATACTTCCTGAGTCTCCTTTAGGCTGTGACAATTAGTCCATCTTTCAGAAAGACCCTTTAACTCTTGCAATCCAAGTAATGTGGATAAAACCCATTTTATAGAAAAAGAAAAGTAGGCTTTAGAAATAAGAAGTGAACATTGAGGGTCACATTTAGCTAGAACTAGAACTCATGTCTGACTACTCAACCAGGGATCATTCTTCCATGCCACATTTCAACTTTTCTCCTCTTCATTTTGACTCTTTTCCATCCCCTCCCTCATATCATTTCTTTCCTGATATTGTCCTCTATCTGCTCACTTTTTCTACCTCTAGGACTTTTTCTTTGCCCTATATAGAATGGGCAGGCTTGGCAGGAGAAGAAATAATATCTTCTGGTTTGTCACTTCTGTGACCTAGCATAAGGCTGGTCTTGTATAATCTCAAATAGACTGGACTAGCAAAACCCTGGAAAAAGATTGTTGGAAGTGGGAAGGAGCTCTGATTTTCCTTGCCAGGAAAAGAGGACATTTTCTCAGGCCAATGGAGGCTTCAGGCCAGATGACTTTCAATCATAAAGAATTTTCTTTCACCACTGGTCACACATCTCCTTTTCTTCCCATGAGCTTGCGCCTTTATTGATTTTGGCCCTGAGTTTTCTTCTCAAGGTGGATGAAAGGCAATGAATTGCTATTCCCCACCTGGAAGGCTAGACCATAACTATGTCCTGGGGAAGAATGACACATTTCCAAGATGACCATCGACAGCCAAAGCATTATAATACATATGGCTGTGTACTGTATGAGAATATAAATCATGTTTCACACTCAGCCCTGTCTATTTATTAGCAGTTATTTGTAAAGCACTCTGCTTATCTTTGCAGTCTGTGGTTAATAGCACTTTTCTTCCTGCAACAAATTTCCCCTAAAATTGAGAGTCACTATGAGCTTTATTTATGCCTACAACTCCAAGACAAAGCCTGATCCAAGGAACTAATGCTGAAAAGGCTCTTAGTGCAATGCTAAATGAATTTAGAGACCCACGCCCTCACACCAAAAGAGTACTTGTCAGAAGCTACAGGGGGGTCTATGAAACTGGAAAGCAGGGAATACTCAGCATGATGTATAGATGACATCACTTTTTATGCCTGGGGCTGCTTCTTCTCATTTTCCATTCTCTAGTTCCTAGCCAGTGATAGACATGTAACCAGATGGTAATAGAACAATAGGAGAGGAGGGCTCTTAAAGAAGATTAAAAGTGTGTGGGAGAGGTATGCATGTGCTGGAGAACAGCGGTGAGGAAAGGAGAAGATCTGCTATTGAGAATCAGCCCTTAGAACTAATGCAGTTGGATCTCTTCCTTGAGACAAGAGGAAACAGAGGTCCTAAGAGAATGTGCACAGGCAGCCATTTGCCAGAAGCAGAGTCAGAACTAGAATCAGAGTCTTTGTGGAACTGATTTCTCCTTTCTGGAAGTTGTGCTACTACAGTATCCCAGAGGTCAAGATTACTCTAAAGTAATGAGCCTAAGCTCATCCCAGTGAAATCTAAAATTGGGTACCTACCAGAAACTAGTAGGAAAGTATGGCAAAAACACAGGCATTCTCTATTATATTAGTCCTATACCTCTTCACCAAGTTAAAGTATGTATTAGTATTCCTATGTAGCAGAAAGGTAAAAAGTCTTTTACCCCAGGTTGTACCAATAGTTAATAGGACCGGGTTTGTGAGTTGAAGCACAGTGCTTATATTACTAAAATACTGTCTTTCTAATGTACCATCTGTATATTATTACCTATAAGCTCCATGAGGGACACAGTAATGTCTGTCTGGGTCATTGGTGTTTCTTTAGTATCAAGACTATTATTATGGCCTCCCACGGTATTCTCCATTGTAGACCATGTCATAGCACACCTTCTATATGGTTTGTGTGCCTGTATAACCAATATCCAACTCCCTCAGTACATATTAAATATTTTAAGATCCTGGATCAAGTTTGGTTTTTCTCCTCATTATATCTCTAACTCGTAACAGAGTGCATGATCCATTATATGCATACAGGGTAATTTGGTGAGATGAATATGAAATAGGGTGACAAAAAGAATATCACATTTCAAGACAGAAATCTTATAAATCTGGCTTTAATAATAGTTGTAAACCATTGAGTAAGTCACACAATATCTCAATGTTTAGTTTCCTCATCTGTAAACCCAAATAGCAACAGCCTGTCAACAAATATTTTTCAGCATCAACTTCTAGGAGCCAGGTGCTATGCTAGGAGCTAGAGACAGAGTTTCAAAAACACAGTATTTGCTCTTAGCCTCAAGGAATTTAGCCTTCATGAATATTTTGCAGAATGGTTGTGAAAATCAAATGAGACCATGCATTCATTCACTCAACAAATATTTATTGAATACCTACAGTGTTCTAGGTACTGTTCTACACACTGGAGATATAATAAGCAACACAGCCAAATCCTCCAAGTCCTCACCCTCATGGGACTTACATTTTAATGGGAAAGGCAGGTGAGCAAGCAAAGGATAGATGAACAAACTACACTAGAAAATATAGTACATTAAATAAGACCACAATTCATTACAGCCCCTCCCTTCAAGAGGTGGAATCGCTTTCCCACCCCTTGTGTCACTAATTAACAGAGAACTGCACATAAAACCATAATGAGATATCACCGTACCCCTGTTAGAATGTCTTTTATTAAAAAATCCCCAAACAATAGATGCTGGCATAGATGCAGAGAGATAGGAATACTTATACACTGTTGGTGGGTCTGCAAATTAGTACCACTTATGTGGAAAACAGCATAGAGATTGCTCAAAGAACTAAAAGTAGACCTACCATTCAATCCAGCAATCCCACTACTGGGTATCCACCTGAAGGAAAAGAAATCATTTTATCAAAAAGACACCTTCACTTGAATGTTTATTGTAGCACAGTTCACAATTGCAAAGATGTGGAATCAACCCAAGTGCCCATTAATACATGAGTAGATTAATGAAATGTGGTATATGTGTACCATGGAGTACTACTCAGCCATAAAAGAGTAAATTAATGCCTTTTGCAACAATTTGGATGGAACTGGAGACCATTACCCTAAGTAAAGTATCTAAAAAATGTAAAAACAACATGATATGTACTCATTATTAATTTGGAACTAACCAATGAGCACACATGTGCACAGAGGGAAGTAAAACTCAGTGGAAATCAAGCAGGGAGGAAAGTAGAGGAGGCAATGGACAAAAACCTACCTAACAGGTACAATGAACACTATTTGGGTGATGGTCACACTTATAGCTGTGACGCAAGCATCACAAAAGTGATCCATGTGATCCATATAGATTCTTGTTATCTGCCCTTTATTGCATCCTCCTTAATATTTTGAAATAAAAAAATAGAATATAGCAGAAGTGCTGTTGGTGTTTGGGAACCTCTGCTTTTAAGAAACCTTATCACTTACATCTTACACTCTTAGGAGAATTAACAGAGTCAGTCACAAAGGGCAGTCACTCTAGCCTCCTAGAGGATGAGCAGCTACATGGAGGAGAACTAATGTGCCCCAGCTAACAATCAGACATGTGCCAAATATGCGGGTGATGTCATCTTTAAGCCCAGCTAACGATCCAGTTGAATGTAGCTTCTTGAATGAGCCCAGGCAAATCAACAGAGGGACGGTCAGGACCAGTCAACCAAGAAAATTAAGAGAAACAATAAATCAATGTCATTTTAAGTCACTCAGTTTGAGGATGGTTTGTTATATAACAATAGTTAACTGCACAGTACATGATACAGTGCTCTGAAGAATAATAATACAGAGGAGGAAGCATAGAACCTTTCATGGGTTGGTGGAGATTTGTTATCTTATGCAGATAGCCAGAGAAGTTCCACAGGGAAGAGCTTTCCAAGCAGACAGAACAGCAAAGGCAAAGGCCATGGAGCAGGAGCATGCTTGTATAGAGTGTGATGAACTGCAGGGAGGCCCATGTGTCTGCAATAAAGTGAGAGAGGGTGAGAGTGTCAAGAGACACATTCAGAGACTGGGAGAAATGAAAAGTCACTGTAGGGTTTTATCAAATATCTGCCTAGCAGTGTATAAGAAATTCATGATACAGAGAAGCCTGATATATGGCCTCTGCTCAGTATCTGGGAGGAGGAGTGGGGCAGGAGGACAAAAAGTCCCTAATCCTTTATAGAAAATATATGAAGATGCTTATGAAAGTGCTATAGGGCTGAGGTCAGAGCAGCTAACCTTTCTTGAGCTTGTCAGAACAGCTTCTTAGTAAAGGGGACTTAAGAACTGGTGGGAAGGGAGAGATAAGAGGAGTTTGTTGAATCAAAAAGAGGATAAAGAGCATCTTAGGCAGAAAGAAAACTATGTGAAAGGAAGCAGGGACGGGGTCAAGTGTTCAAGTCAATGGGAGAGAGAGGAGCATTTTGTGAAAACATGTACTGTTGTAGATGTTTGAGGAGCAACTCTGTGGTTAAACAGGCTTGGCTCTAAGAACTTCTCTGTCGGACTTACACACTTTGGGAGAAACAGGAACTGTGTCTCTCCCGTCTACCAGTTCATACCCGGGGCGTGGCACAGTAGAGAGCCCGTATAACAGCACTCAGTCATTGCTCGTGGACCTACTAAACAAATTGGTTTAACTATGCTAACTAGTTTTCCCAAAACTTATTAGACCCTGGGATTTATCTTCCCCAGCCCATGACATCGGAATTCTTTTTAGCATACCTCAAATCACCTTTGGTTGAGTAAACTTTGAAGAATGCTATTGAAGCACAGGACTTTAACTAGAGCATAAAGGATAGATGATAAGATGGGGGGCTGAATTGGGTCACATTAAAAAGTTGAGGGTCTTCATCTTTATTATATCTGTAAATGAGAGCCATTTTTGATGCAGAATCACATGATAACATTTGTTGTCTTATAAAGATAATTACTGTGCTGGATAATGAATGAAAAGGTAAGCAACTGGAAACCTGGACACTACCTAGAAGTTACCGATCCATTTCAAGGATGAGGGTATGAAGATGTAAACTAGGATTTGGGGGTTAAAGATGATTTTGAAGTTCTGACTTTTTTGATGTTATATAATAAATACAAAATATTAGAAACTTAGGAACATATGATATTTATGTTTTAGAGAAAGAGTAATTTGATAGCTGATGTCAGAACCTGATGTATTTATTGCCTAACAGAATTTTATGTGTACTCACAAAATATGTTTATTCCCCACTCTCAGCATAGTTCTGTTTGGCCTTGGGCAGCTCACATAAATTTTTTTGGACCTCAGCAGCCTCAATAAGCAAGTGGTATCAGTAAAAGTCAGATTATAAGAATTTAAGGCATGAGTAATAAAGCAATAGATAAAGGTGCAGAAGTTTTTGTTTGTTTATTTTCATAAAGATTATATGTATATGTGTGTGTTTCAAATTCAGTTATTTGTTAATACTTAATTTTTGTTAAATTTATTTTTTGTGTGTATTTTTAATTAAACGGAATCATACTTTGCCATATAATTTTTCTTTAATCCTCAATACAAAATGGCATCTGTAGCAGTTAATATAGATCTAAATCTATTTTAAAATTCTTTTTCAAAGTTCATTTTTTAACTGGCAAAAATTGTTTACATTTATGGTGTACAACATGATGTTTTGATATATATATACATTGTGGAGTGGCTAAACCAAGCTATTCCACATATACATTATTTCACATAATTATCTTTTTTTTTTGGGTAAAAATTCTACTGTCAGCCATTTTCAGATATATTAATATAATAGTAATTAACTGTAGTCACCATAATGTTCAAGAGCTCTCTTGAACTTATTCCTCCTATCTAAGTGTGAAATTTTGTGTCCTTTGACCAACATCTTCCCAAATAAGGCAGCTTCTGGAAACTACCATTTTACTCCCTGTTTCTATGAGTTTGACTTTTTTACTATATATAACACATATAGTAAGTGAAATCATGTAGTATTTGTCTTTCTGTGTTTGGCTGATTTCATTTAACATAATATCCTCCAGGTTCCTCCATGTTATCATATGATTTCTTTCTTTTAAAAGATTGAATAGTACTCCATTGAGTATATATAACTCATTCTCTTTATTCATTCCTAAGTGATGGACACTTAGGTTGATTCCACATCTTACCTATTGCGAATAATGCTGCAGTGAACATGGGTGTACAGATAGCTCTTCAACATACTGATTTTATAACTTTTGGACATATTATACCGAGTAGAGGAATTGCTGGATTATATGGTAGTTCTAGTTTTAATTTTTTGAGGAACCTCCACACTGTTTTCTATAATGGCTATACTACTTGACATTTCTGTCAACCATGTACAAGGGTTTCCTTCTCTCCACATTCTCACTGACACTTGTTAACCTTTTGTCTTTTTGATAATAGCCTGCTATCATTTTAAAATAGACATATTTCATATAAATCTAGACTTTCAGGTTTTCTCAAATATTAATATCTGATGTATCAATATTGGGCCAACATTTTTAGAAGTAAACATCTTTACCCCCAAGTATATCTTAGTTAGGATCAGCCTAAAGGGACAAAGACAGTTTCTGTGGGTGCTTAGCCAACAAATAGGGCCTGTATATAAACTCTGTTCAGCAGTGTGTTCCTCTTTAATAGTAGAAGCTCTGATGCTCAATGCCATCTTAAAAATCACAGGCTATATTGCTAAAATTTCTGGATCAAATGGGTTTATTGTTCTTTTTATTTATTTACTTATTTTTAGTTTTTAAACAGGAATATCTAGGGAAACTAAATAATATGGCCTTTTCTTAAAATGTACAAAATTTATACACAGAAATAATTTTTTTTAAAAAAACTGTAATTTTGCTAATAGACAAGGGAAGAGTTCATAGAGTATAGAAATAGCATATGACTTGAGAGTCTAAGGTTAGTCTATGATATAATTTCACTTTTCTATATGTGCTAACACATTATAGCATACAAAATAGTCTTGTAACACAGTTTCAGGAATGGTAACTGAAAAGATTTAGTTCTGTACTAATTGAAATGCCTCAGTAGTTCTCTTAGGGATAGTTTGGTAGTAATTCAAATTAAACTAACTTAGGCAAAAATGGGAATTTATTGGAATAGTTCGGGAGTATTTCACAGAACACACAAGAAATATAGTCGGGCCTCAAGGACACAAAGCCTAGCAAGTAGAAAATTAGGAAGCAAAGTTGGCTTCTTGAAAGCTTTGGTTTGCGCATCTGCCTCAGTATGTGCTCTCTTCTGTCTATGGTTCTACTGTCTGACTGCACAGTGCCAAATAAAGCCTAATTAGAACTCTACACTACAGTTCCAAATTCTCACGGAACCTTACTGGTCCATCCTGGGTCAGAGTTATGGCTAGGAGAAGTTCCAAGTTCCCACAAACCTCTCAGCTAAAACTGTGAGGACAGATCTCTGGAGTGTAAATGAAAAAGTTTCATTAAGAATGGGCACAGTGTAGGAAGAGACAATTGACATCATTTTTGTATACGAGAATTTTAATACTTATAAAGAGTGCACATGGTATTGAGTTGGGTTTTATTTCAAAGTAAAAACAAATTAGGAAGTGGCCAAGGATATTCTTTTTGACTCATTGTGGTCTGACCTCCTGGGAGGTGGCAAAATGTATTTGGAACATTTTGGAATTCAAGGCCTTTTTGTCTCCTTAAATCCAGACATAGGTAAGTTTTTATCATCTGTATATGGGAGGTAAAGAAGGAAAAAGAAGAGAGGGAGAGAGGATGTCTTGTCTGGATAGTGTCATTTTGTCTTGTCTGCATAGCGAGAGCAGATTCTCAGCTGTGAGGTGCTTTAGGCCTGTGTATAATAAAGACTTGCAGGAATGCAGTCTTTTGTTCGTGGGCTCTGACTTTTCTCTGACTTCTATGTATATCTTGGTCTCAGACTTATAGAAAAACCATGTGAGATAAAAAAGACCCAGAACCAGAATTACCAAATAATTCCCTTTCCTATTGGGCAGTGATAGCATGAGTGACTATAGTCTATTCAGAGGTTTTTCAGCATCTTGAATTATTAAACATTTTTAACTAGCTCCACAGTGCATTTGGCTTAATAGTCTTACCCCTGATTTAATAAATAAATAAATAAAATCTTGTAATTGAAGGGTATTCAGTTCATATGCATGTTTTTAATTTGTTCTGAAATGATTCAAGCAGGATTTCTTAATAATCAGTTATAGCCAAGAAGATTTTGGACATCTTCTGTATCATTTCTAGAATAAGAAGTGGAGCCTTGTATTCAAGCAAACAATCTTAAACTCCTTTCCTTTAGCTTGTGAGTGAGACTTTTGAGTGGGCTTTCCATTTGGCAAAACAAATAGTCCTGTCCACAAAAGGCAATGTGAAATTAAACAAACCATATAAATTATGTGAAACTCCCATCAGGAAACCTAATAATATAATTCTATCCCTGGGAATTGTACACAGGCAAATGGAATCATATAAACATCCTAGGAATGAGTAAAGGAGACACTATTTCCACCCTTTGTGACAATGCCCAACTTAAACCAAACTTGTGTCAAAATGTTCTAGAAAAACTAGGAACAAATACTCCAAAGCCCATTTTCATTTTTTTCCCCCTGACTAGTGCTCAGTGCTTTAGTTATTTAATGAGGACATTTATTTAACCAAATTTTGACTAGCAAGCCAAATGAAGGAAGAGCTCAACAAATTCATAGTGTGTGCTGCCCAGTAACAGCTAGGCAACCCATTTTCCTATTTCGGTTTAATAGGATTGATGTTCACCATTTAGTGTAGTGCTAAAACAATTTTAGTGATAAACTTAGCTTGTTCAGCTTTTGCTAATGAATAGACAGCTTCCACAAACAAGATGACCACACCCAAACAAAGGTGAACCTTAAGTCTTGAAAGTTGAAACACGACTAGAGGATTGTAAAGCCTATTGAAGTATCCCCTGACTTGCCATCCATGATACAGAGAACTCTTCCTAACTAATCCCTAAATCTATAATTAACCTAACCACTAAGCCTAATGCCAACTTGGGGTCTAATGTACCTCTTTTTTTTTTTTTAAAGGATAAGATATTTCTTAAAAATATTGAAATTAACAAGACTTTAAGTGGCTTGAGCTAAAGTCTATTTGACCTCATAATTTTTCTAAAACACTTCTGGCTTAATCATCTTTAATACAGTAAAGGGTAGCTAATCTATGAATTGTGCAGAATTGACAGAGTCAAGACTGATCTCTGCCAGTCTTAAGCGGATTTTTTACCCAAAAGCATTATGAGAAGAGGGCTACAGATTCTTTAGGCTCCAGCATATCGATAAAGGAGGAGACCTTTCCTCTTATCCCTATATTCTCTCTGCTCTAGTTCTTTATGTTAATAGATGCAGTCGTAGAAAAATAGGTCAAAATGATTTAGTTGAGAAAGTATTACATTTAACAAAAGAATATCCAAGTTAAGGCCGGGTTTTATTAATTATATAAATTAGCAAAGCTAATCTCAGTATGTCAATTAATTACTTATGTCAATTAATTAACACAAGCTAGGTACTTAAAATATCTGGAGGAAAATAACATAGTCCCCGATCTCATGCAATCATGCAATCACAAACGTATATATTACGACAGAGGTAAAAACAAGGTGAAATCTTAGGAATAGCGTAAGAAGTGAGAAGGACAGAACTCTGAGCAAGCATCATTCTTTAGGTACCTAATTAGGGGTTAATCCTTAGTGGGAGATTTTAAGCCAATTCCTCTAGGTTTATGCTGCCTGCAGCCGCTCAACAACACTACAACGGTGAACAGTCGGGGCTTGAAAGTGGAAACCTCGGGTTCCACTAGGAAATGACTATCTGTACTTAAGAAAAATCACTTACTCTTCTTTACCAACTTTTTAAGTTGCTTTGGAGGTCAAGTGAGAAACCCGTTTTGCTTTTGGTTTTTTCTTCATGTCAGCCGAGTAATGTGACAACATCATCGTAACAAGGATTGGGGGAGGCACATCTCACGCGTGCGCGTGAAAACCCAATCATTCTTATGAACTGCAGAAGGATTGAGAAACCCATTTTGAAGGTACAGCCCCTCCCCTTTCATTTCTTCACTCGAGTCTCCCCTTATTCCACCGTGGATGTGATCTTTGGGTGGTTCCTTCACCGTATGTTGGAGAAAGTAATTGTACTAACTCTCCACTCCCTCCCCTGGATTCCTGGCCTCACAGTTAGCACCCCGAAGGTTCCCCATCGGATTTGTTCTCACACTCAAGCGCTACTGATTGTTGAAGTGGCTTTTTTACCTTTTTACCATGGTACAGTAAGCTTAGTCAGGAAGTGAAACCGTGGCCATCTTTCTATCCCTAGTGCCTGACTCATAGCACATACCTGTAAGAATATGTTGGCAGCCTGGCTGAATGGGTAAATGGGATAAATGACAGAAGGTATTTTAGAGGCTGTCACTCCCAGACACTAACTCTATTCTCCGGGGCAATATGTACTGTGGCAGGGCAGTGGCCATTGCTGTCCGAGGCACTTTATGCTCAAATGACAAATTGGAGCTGGGGGGAGAGTGAAAGCCCAGGAGAGAAAGGAGAACACAATTCGTCATTTCTGTGCCAAAGTGCTACAGGCATAATGGCAAACAATCTTTCCAAGAACTCGGGAGCTAGGTATTGGCTCGAGTTTATGGCTGTGAAAATTGAAGCAAGAAGTTAAATAATTTGCACAATGTCACATAGCAGCGATCCACAAGGTTTGACACCAGGGCTGGTGCCCTCTATTTCCATTTCCCAAACTAAAGTGTGAGATGCTAATGGCCATTGCTGAAAAGATAACTGATGGCTTAAGTGTAGTGTTATTTATTCTTGTTCCTCTGCCGCTGGAGGATCATAATACCTCCGGTTATATTGTGGCAGATGTGGTCGATGGCCTCCCTAAGCCATTCATTTTGTTGTTGTTGTTGTTCTATCTCTTTCTCTGTCTGAAAATACTGTTTAGAGATAGGACAGCTAATTAATAACATTAAAGGCTATGAGAATCCTACAGAAAATAAACCTATTTAGCTTTGTTTAACCTGTGATTTCCAAACTGATTAGACCACAGCATGCTTTTTTGTCATGAAGTACTTGCTAATCTTTCAGAAGATACTAGTTTCTCACAGAAACATAATTTTTTTTAGGCATTGATCATCACAATGCAACAGAGAACAAAGGTAAATATGCTTGGCACATAAGTTTTTTGTTTTTATTCTTCTTCCCAACTCTGTCTGCAGAACCAAAGTGGAGAAAATAAGAAGTCCTCTGACAGACCCCTGGTCTCCTTACTGAACTAAGATAGAGCTCCTGCCTCCCCTCAATACCCCCCCAAACCCTCTTCCCCACCATTAGGGACTCATCACATATAAGCTGCTCTGTGGCCAGCAGCTCAGGCAAATGAACAGCTGTCAGACAGACCCCAATAGCTGACATGCTCTTTAGGAGTGGCTTACTGGAAATATTATCTACCCAGTGGGGTGAGTTATTTTATATAACCCATAGTCAGAAACTTAGATTGTCATTCCCAAGATAGGACTTCTCCAACATCTTCTCTATATTCTGGACTCCTTACCTTGAAAGTGAGATGACACATATTATTACAGATTATTTCTCTCTGGGCACTAGCTCAGCCCAATGTATGCTTAACAAGTTTAATTAGTGCACGTTTGTGGTGTGTGTCACCAGCTAAGCAAATGACTTTCTGCATTATGGGTTTTTTCTTTTCTTGTATCAATTTACAATCCTAAGAAATACTTCTAGAAGATTCATTTCTGAACTGGAAGTGGAGTCATCACAAAGTTGTATGAGTAAGAAAAAACGAAGTGGGAGTTTGGGAGGTTTCTGTGAGTTGAAGGTTAGTCCCCAGACTCTACAGCCACAGGAATTTCTCAGTTATAAACAGAGGACAGTTGTCATTTTACTTAGCTAAAGAGCAACCCAAATGGGATGCCGTAGATTGTAAACAGATCTTTAATAGTTAAAAAAAAAAAATGTTCCCAGTAATTCATCCAAGGGCTTGTTTCCCAGCCTGTTCTCTCCCCACACCCATAAAGGAAAAAAAAAAATCTAAATCTTATGATCTATGAATCTTATGTAATTTAAACCCTGATTAAAGCTATCCAACTGAGTTGCAGTCATAAACTTATTGTAAGTCAGTTAACTGCTTAAATGGGTGAGATAGGTTACTTCAATTTGAAACTCAGATGAATGTCAGTTTGCAATCAGGCAAGCTCATCTATAGATATTTACATAATTTAACCAGAGCCATGTCATTCACAAGAAAGAATATTTTATATTCCTGCTTTTATCATTTTAGATATTCCTTAAATTATCTTACTACTACTACCTTGGAGGAGATGAGGAGAGAAAGAGTATCACTAAGCAAAAATGGCATATTTCTTTATGAACAAGAAATCGGCAAACATATCTCTAATATTGCTCTTTGCTTTTCTACAGAGCAATAGTGGGAAAGTTATAGTTTCTTTTTAATTCTTTTTTGGAATGGAATTTATATGTGATGAATCAGCCGATTACCAAGGTTTCATAGAAATATTGGATGGAATGCAGGGAAATTCTGATAGGGTATGATTTTTTTTAACTTACCAGTAGTGTTATTTTACTTTTCTGGCAAACCTAACCTTATTTATATAGAGACTTGCCAAATGCTACTATTCTATGGGACTGAAGACAATTACATGAATGCTTCAGTGACTCTAACACCCTTGCACCTGTTTCACTGCATTTTTTTTTATTTCTTCCAGTTGTGTTCAAACTAACACAGAGAACTTGTTTCTTGGGTGCTGTTCTGCAGAGAGCCAAAAGCACAATCTTTTGAATATCTTAACTATATATTATTTATAATAGATAATTTCAATAGTGGGAGATGATTATAGCTGGGATGTTTTAGAGTGTATTTATGATTGGTAACGCCTCAAGTTCATGACTTTATCATACCTATTTGTGATGACTTCTTTATGGAAAGTATTTTGCTGAGCTGAGAATATCCAAAGCAAAGCAGAAAAATAAACCCATCAAATACCCTGTCACTGAAAAGATGGTAACAGATGTTTCTCATCTCCAGATAACTCGGGGGAGGTTAACTAAAGGGTTTCCCATGTTTCCCAGATGCTGCATTATATGTCTGGGTTCCCAGGATTCATCCAAATGAAAATGCACTGAGATTTGCTCATAGGAATTCCCCAGCTGAGAGAAAGAGGATAGAAACAGGGAAAATGAAGGAAAAAGGATTTGCATCTGGAATTCTAAGACATTCACGGGATGCTGTGCGTGTGAATTTAGGTCACTCTACATTTTTACAGTGTCCAGTAAAGGAACCAGAAGAGTTCCATCAGCTGTTCTTAATTTTCTATTTTCCTTTAAAACTTTCCTAAATAGTTCAGAAACAATAGGAGAGGGAGAAAATGGCCAAGTGAACAAGGGGTGAGATCCAAAGTTAAGGGGCCAAATTACTCAGGATTCTTTAGTCTTCCTCAACAATGCTACATCTACACCTATTTCTAATGAATGTTACGTCTTTATGCAAGCAGACTGTAAACATAAAATGAATTAAAACATTGGTCCCCCTCAATGCCTCACTGTGCTCATTTCATTGGGTGATTCCTCCATGGGTCCATGTCCCCATATATATGAAGAAAGAACATTATTGAGTTTTACTGTGCAGCCAGTCTTCTAAGGGCTATATATGGATAAATTATTTAACCTTCACAAGAGCTCTATGAAGGAGACACTTAATGTTTTCCATTATACAAATGAGGAAGTTAGGCCATAGAAGTTAAGCTACTTATCCATTCACATAGCTAATGAGTGGAGGCATCAAGTTTTGAAACCAAGCAATCTAGCCTCAGAGGCTGAGTTCTGAAGCTCTATTGTGTACTGCCTGTTTCTGGATTTATAAGGCATCTTCATAAAGAATTATGCTTTCAGTAGGATTGAATCTAAATAGAAATATATTCCTCTCAAGTAAAAGAAACCCAAGAATGCTTTTCCTAAGACCTAGGTTCTGTTTTCAGTTCTACCACCAGTGAGTTCAGGCATGCTAACCAAATAACAATATTTCTCTGAACCTGGGATTCGTTATCTTTAAAATTGAGTAGTGGGATGAGAACTAGAAATATCTGTCTCTTCCAGCTCTCTAATTCTAGTATCCTTGCATCATGCATTGTAGAACATCTAGATTACTCTATATGCTGATGGTTAATTAGAAACACCTTTTAATTACGTTGTGGAGATCACAGCTGTAACATACCCTAATACAGGAGAGGAATTGTATATGTGAGATCAGTTATTTTTCATTCCACTTTTTACATCATCATCCACGCAAAATAGAGAAATAAAAAATGAGTATGAAAATCCATTATATCAGCCATCAAGGACATTTGTATCATTGATGTAATATAAAAAGAGCTCTCTCCAAGCACAAGGTTGTCATAGAGATTATATTCTCCAAACAACCACTTCTCAGCTACTGCTGTCAAGAGCTGTGATTTTAGATTTATCTCCTTTGAGGGTCTTGGCTAGAATCCAAAGAACCATTGAGAAATAGTATTCTCTTGTGGAAGCACTTAGAATTGCTTTCCTTGGAACATTTTGGGTTCAGGTCTGTAAAACCTGCTCTTCTGTTAATTATAGCACAATGAATAGATTATAATTTTTCTATTCACCTGGCACCAGGAGCCAGATGAAGTGGTTAGAAGAAAAGTACAACACAATAGCACAATGGAGTTATGGATACAGTTATATTTATCCATAGTTAATTCACAAAACCCATTTATGCAAAAGGGAACTATTTTTTCTTAGGTCATGAGCCCCACTCTCTGCTCCTTAATAGAATAACTATAGAATAACTATGTAGTCCTTTTTTTTTTCTTTTTTGGAATTTCTTAATTCAATCCAGTGACTTTGTGCAAATTCAAGATTGATCTCAGGGTCAGTTCAGTTGAAAGCTCTATCTTAGACTTTCCCTCCTTTCCACTCAATTTCAAGAATGGAGCAGGAGGGGAAGAGAAGGAAATTTCTCAAGCAAGCTGGGGGCAATTGCTTCATGACTGGCTACACACTGGTATGCTGAAGGTATGATTCAATTTCCACTCTCATCTGCTTCAAATTATGGATGATGACACTGGGTGACTCCTCTGCCTGGCTGTATTGAGAGGGTATTTCAGAGCCCAAGCAGCACTCAGTCTTGTTGATCCTCCTCAGATGTTTTTAGCGGTGGAACCAGCCAGCAGTGCTCTCCATGTCAGCTTTTATAGACCTCAACTCTCCTCATCATGTGACTTCCAGAGTCCATGACCCAAACCTTTTTGTCAACTAATCTACATGCTGGCACTTCTGAATTTCTTCCATGCCAATTGTGGGTTGTAGGTCCTGGAGGTGTTCCTAGATATGCTCTGCTTCCTTCCCAGCTCTGCTATCATGTTCTGGAGTCCCAAGACACATCTGTTGGGCAATCTCTCATCATACTCCATCTGTGAAGAAAAATCTCAGCCTTCTCCACCCTGCAGATCCTCCCAACTTTAAGGGAATATCAGTTAGGTGCTCCTCAATTGCCTTTTCCCCTGGGAATCTTATCTTCTAAAACTCTCCTCCCTTTTACAAATAAACTTTTCTTACTCTAACTCAGAGTTATGTCTACATCTGGGACAGGGAGTAGCAGGACGTGATGGGATGGATAGGGAGGAAAAATATTGGGGAAGGTTCAGCCCTCCAGATTCGTCAGATTCTCTTCACATTTTTCCAAGAATCCCTAAAATTTATGATAGCTGAAAAAGAAACACAATTTGATGCTTGAAGTTATCAGACTGCACAAACCAAAATTGTGTGGGAATCACTCTCCCACACTCCTGATGCTTGCTTCCACATGGAAGAAGTTCCATTAATGTATCATTCCTCATCTCTCTCCTGCCCTCTCCGCTACTGCTCCATAGGGGAAGGGGTGAGACTTTCTTATTGCTAACCTTAGAAAGAATAAAGCAGGCAAACTTAGCTCACCTCATCTTTTTTTAATTATTTTTCCTGGGAGGCAGCCTGCCTACAGAGAACATAGGTTCTTGTTTGTTTTCTGCCTGTTTCCAGAATGTAAGGTGTGGCTTTCTAGAATGGTCTCTACCTGGATGGGATGCTTGCTTTAATTCTGAGCTCAGTATTGATAAGTACATCTTCCCAAAGATATTAGCCCCTTCCCCTTATATCAGTTTTGTCAGTAATAAAGGCAGTCTTTTGCTGTTTCACTTGCCTTATTCTTATTTGTTAATTGGTTCAGACTTTGACCAGAGAAGATAATTATTATTGGTTCTAATTTCAACAAATGTACCAATAATGTTTTCCTCTCCAGTTCTGTCCCTCTTTCCAATCTAAATAAGAGTGTGAAGACTTTAGGTCAAATTCTGGCTGTGCCACATGCAAATAGTGTAACCCTAGACAACTTCTTTTGTCTCTAGGGCTTAGTTTTATCATCTGTAAAGTGAGGGTGCTAAGAAGTTTTTCCAGGAGATCATTGAGGGGCTTCCTTGAGATCATGTATATAAATGGGTCTCACTTGCTACTCTTCCCCTAATTGTCAATTTTTGGTTATGCTAAAAAATCAGATAACTCTTGCACCTCATTTTTAGGTCTTAGTGAGCAAAAAGTACTTTGGCATTGAACTTTTTCTGTTTTTCCCAAAATAACTATTTTCAGTAATGTGCAAAAGCAGATTACCCACATACAAGTATTTTCTGCACTGAGGGTGATTCTTCTAAAGACTATTTATAACTTGATGGATTTCTAAAGGCATCCAATTCAGGAGCTTTTGTTTCTTTACTGGGGTATTTCCTCATTTTTTTGAAGACTGGGATGTGGATTTATAGTGTTCCAACATCACACGTCTCAGCCAGAAACCAGGAAGGGAAAAAAAATGGATAAGTTGTCTGAGGACTCTATCCAAATTCTTACTGGTTTTGGAAACCTGAATATCTTTCCTTTTCAGTCTGAGGCAGAGACTGTGAGGATGGTATAAAAATACAGTTAGAGAATTTGGATCACCATGAACTAAAATACTGTGTATATGTGCTGAGCAATGTCATACTCTGATTTATGCTAACAGAGGTTCATAATCTCTTTCCTAATAGAAAAGCACAAATTAATCACCAGGACAAGGAAAAACATTTTGTTAAAGCAATACAGATAAAAGGAAACAGGGAAGAAATAGGAAAATATGTTATTAAGAGACTCTCTAAAAGAATGCATTCAGATAAGCCATCAGATAATGTGTTAGCTACCTAACTTGCTCAAGGTAAAATACTGAGATGGCCTCAAGAGTTCTTTAGCAGCCAGGCTAGTCTGGGCAGTGAATTACATCTAGGCAACCCTTTAGTTTCTGCTTTAAGGACACACACTCAACTGAATTAGCTTACCCTACTTTCATGTATTTATTTTTATACAAGTAATCCAAGTTAAGAAATTTAAATAGAAAATAAAAAGCAAAAGCAATCATCATATTCTTCCTCTTCCTCCTCCTCATCATCATCCCACTACTGCTGTGATAACTACTATTTATACTTTGTTTACTTTGCTATTGACTTTTTTCATTTGTGTGTATACACATGCAAATCCACATAAATATATGTACATAAACACACACATAAAATTACTTCAATAGCTACCAGAGTGGAATTATAAATTTACTTTCAGATAACATGATTTTTCATTTAACATATTTAATATCCTTTCACTCGGATTTGTATCATTTCTTTGTTGGCTACATTATTTCATTTTTTGAATGTACCATAATTTATGTGACCAGTCTCCAATTATTGAGCACTTAGATTGTTTTTAATTTTAACTAGAATTAAGAATGCTGAGTTGAACATACTTTTATATGCATCTTTACATAAATACTTGTCTCATTCAATATTTGAGTTACATTCTTAAAAGTAGAATTAATGGGTGGAAGGGAATGCATATTTTTATAGCTTCTCATACATGTTGCCAAATTGTCCTCCAGAGACACTGTACCAATTAATACTTCTAACAGCAGTATTTGAGAGCAGCCATTTCTCCCAAGTCTTTGCCAAAACTGGAATTTCTCCTTATTTTTAATGCTTTATAATTTGATGCATCCCTTGTGAAAATAATCTTTAAACAAAATTATGTAAGTGACCAATGCAATGTAAACTCCTTGATCACAGGGAACTAGAAAAGGGTCCCATATGAATGCTTTTGGAACAATGAAAAATGAGTGAATATGCAAATTTGCCCCTAAATTTCTTATATTAGTTATATCTCTTTAAAGAAATTCTCTTGAGAGAACTTCCCAGCTGGAAATTCTGTTTTATAATGCAGGGATATTCTGAATATTGCCCAATGATCAAAATATTATTCTGCATGCTAAAGGAAAGCAAAACAAAGCCAATGAATTGAAGTATTGTACATCCTACATTGTGACTTCTAGTAATAGGCTTATATGTATATATATGTTTGAATACCACTTATAAAATTTGTGATTGGAATTAAAATAGTCACGGATTCATTATCTCACTATTGTGAAAATAGATTTTGACTTGGAATGGAGAGACCTATTTCCCTATATCACTGGTTCAAATGATGAAATTGCATATGACATTCAAGCAGTTCAAGTAGACTTGAAGTACCATTAAGAAGCAGTAATTGTTAATCTGGTGCCAGGACACTGTCAATATAATTTTGACTCTGATCTACCCATATATGTAACTGATTCATAGTTATGTGATGGTTAAAGAATAAAATATTTGAAACACATTTTTCCTTGAAGTAGGGAAAAAAGTATAAAAGCATCTACAGGTCTCTGTCTGTGGTGGATTAATCTATGAAAACAAGCAATGTGATAGTTAACATTTGTAAATTCTATGCCCCAACATTACAACAATATTCCACAAAATTTTACACATTTTAATCGTTTAGCAAACCAATCCATTAAAATAATTTGTGTTTGCCCTCACATGTGCTGCAATATGCAATAGAATCTTACAAAAACAGTCGTAATACACTACAACAATTACTCTCTATTTCTTTCAAATTTTTTTGATAATGTGAATGACCTAAAATCACCATAGCAGAAATATACAAGGGAGAGGCTGGAGGGAAACATGTGCTCTGCTGGGAATGCCTGCTGGGCTGTTCGAGAAGGCAACTTACAATTTGGAAAGCAGTGATGCAGTCCCTGCTTGCAAGTTCATGTGTGAGAACATAAATCATTAGTTTCCATTTGCAAACAGCATAAGGAACCTTCTCTCTGGCTCTTGTGGTTTAAAGGCAAACACACAATGGTGATGTAGTGACCTGTCAGCTAAAGTACGTTTTTTCATTTATCAAACCATTAGTCATAGCTATGGAGAGAAGTTGGACTGTTCGGCCACTGAGGTCATTCAATTTCCCCTCCCTGCTCCTCCTGACTTGTACGAAGCCATCCCTTCTCTAACGGATTGCCCTGTTCTCTGACCACCTGGCTTGATGACATCTGGCTATGCCTATTAGTTCCCCTGCCTAATGGATCTTTGCTCATTGGATTTGTAGTGACCCCACCAAACTTGAATGTTAGAGAAGTTCCTATGTTCAGAACCATTGCTTCAGTATGTACAGAATAATCAGAAATAGATCTATTAAGGAAAATAAATCACCCCAAATCACTCCTGACTTTATTTCTGGGCACTGTTTCACTGTGGTTATGAAGTGAGATTCTTCACTACTATCCTTTCCTTGTAGTGGATTAATTACAAAGCCATCCTCAATTGTTCACATATCCCTGCATCCACATCCTTTATGATGAGATTTTGGACCTCCTTTCTTCAAGAGGTGGAATCTATTTCTCCACTCCTTGGATCTGGCTCAGCTAGTGACATTCTCTGACCAACAAAACGTGAAGGAAGTAGAGGTTTGCCAGTTCCAAACCTAGGCCTCAAGTGACTTTGCACGCCTTTGCTTGCTCTCTTGGAATCCTGTCATATCGATGTGGTCCAAGACAGCCAGCTGCAACATCAAAGCTATGCAGAACAGAGATGGATTGTTCCAGACAGAGCCATCCTCCAATAGTCACCTAGTCACCTACTGCTGACCTGGCCGCTGAAGGCAGATGCAGGAGTGAGCCTTAATGAAACCAGAAGTACCACCCAGCTTAGCCAAGTCCAAATTGCCAAACTTCAGAATCCTGAATGCTATTTTAAGCCATAGCATAGTAAAAGCTAACTGGTCCATTTGTCCATGCTTAAAGATACTCAGTGTTTAAGTAATAGAGAATAGTAAACACAAGTCAAAGGTCTCAGAAGAAGTTGCAAATTTCAATGAGTCCTCAAAATTTTCCAAATAAAGAACAAGCATCTTAGCTTAATATAACATGTATAGCCCACTCAAGCTACAATAAGCAGAGTATTACAGAAAAGCATAGTGTATATGTGGACTTGTGGCCCACTGTAAGCCACTATGCTGGGCACCACCACCTTGTTTCTAATCATAGAAAGGCTCCACCTGTGTCAGATATCAGTACATATTATGACAGAATTGGTGGGAGATCTAGTTACATTAAAGCTAGGGCAAGAAAATAACAAGACATGGAACTGATCCTCTTACAAAAAGGAAAAATACAGTCAGCTCCTTGATTGGCCGAAAGTAGTTTACCAATGAAGCTTGCCATTGATTTCTCAAGACAATGAGTATTGTCTAGAGCAGGGAGTTTAAAGAAGCCCTCGATTCTCATAAACTACCTTTGCCTTCCCTGTGCAGACACGAACTTCCCAGACTTGAGTTTCATCTATGAAAGGAAAGCACTGGCACAAGGCTATTTTTATTAGCATCTCAATTTCAAAATGCTTTTGGACTCTCAAATTGCATAGCTTAAACATGTACAGCTTTTTCTATGTCCATCATCTCTCAATAAAGTGGTTTAAATAAAGAACCTTGGACTCTATATTGGGAGATCATCATTTCTTCACTGCCAAATAACAATTACAGAATAGGCTTTGAATACCTTAAACACCCTAATAATAGCAGCTTGCCATTGATAGCATTCTGTCACTTACAACTTCAAAAATGCAATGCTTTTAGCTGTTTCTTTGACTTTTGACCAGGTAGATTCCAGAAAAATATGCTCTTTTCTCAGTATTCTAGTAAACTCATGTGTTAACTCAGGCCAAACATGTCCTTGTTCTAGGAAGTTGCAACAAATCACAAAAACAAAGGTAAGAGCTTAAGTATATAATACGGTCAAAAAGGAAGCAGATGGGGTGTGTGTGTGTGTGTGTGTGTGTGAATAGAAACAACAGTTGTCTCATTCTCAGAATGTCCTTGTTTGGGGATTAAATCAGTCATCATGTGTAAATCACCAAGCACAGAACCAAACACATAATAAGTACTCAAGAACTGTTAACTATTGTTATTTTATCAAGATAATTAGTAAAGCATTAGAGATTGAAAATTAAAGCAAAAGAAATAGAACTCGGAGAATAAGAAAAGAGATACAATGAAAATCAAAGACAGATTAATATAAAGATGACACATTTCTTTCTTAGAAAGATGTGAAGAAACAAAGGACACAATGAGCTGCTCCTCTATGTGCCAAGTTTTACATACTATTTAGGTATTTAAGTAGACATAGCCCACAAACATTAAAAATGTGCTATTGGACAAGGAGGTAGTGCAGAACTGTCAATATGGATGTAGAACAAGCTGTTTAAAGGCAGAAGACATTGTAATGGATATATATTACTGAGGAAGTGAATGCAGAGAAAAAGAGTAAGATAAAAGACTAGAACCCAGAGGGTTGAGGGGCAATAAATAAATAAATAACTAGAACCCAATGCTCTGTGTTCATATCAACACGTGGAAATAGAACAAGCGAAGAAAATAGAGAACCAGCTGTGTTGAAAGTAATCCAATGTCTAATACAGCATCAGGCCCATGGGATGTTCAGAAATAAATGCTGACGGCTTAATTACGATTGGTTAGAGATGGTTAATATTATAAATAAGCAAGTATAATAGAACATAATTGGTCATGAGGTAAGAGTTAACACTGACCTCTGATTTTAAGAGTTGAGAAAAGACAGTGAGAATAGACTATTTAAAGAAATTTGTCAGTGAAAAAAGAGAAGAAAAAAAGAATAGTAGTTTGGAGGACTATATAAGTATAAGAAAAGCAAAAGCACAAGGTATTTAAAGTAAAGGTATTTTGGACACAATTATAGATATAAGGAAAATCCTTGAAGGGGGGGAGAGAGAGAATAATGGTGTATGAAATAGAAGGATTGATGGATGGATCAAGGAAGAGGGGAACTGGGATGGAATGCAAACCCAAGTAAAGGGTTTGTATGTCAACAGTGGGAGGGCAACCTCTTTTGAAAAAGAATTTTGAAAGAACAAGATGAGGAAAGCTATAAAGGAAAAGTGATATGAAGAGGAAAGACTAATTTAAGAAGCAGTTTTGACCTCATCATTATTTTATAACTCTCCATCATCTTTGGGGGGTTTGGAGGTTGGTCCAGTGGCTGCTCTGAATTACAGAAGTGATCAAAGAAAAGGCTGGAATAGAAAGCTAGTGGGAGATTGAAATTTACATCGAACTAATATTAAATATGTATGTTTATCATATAGCAGAGACTCTCCTGTGCGATAATTCTGTGAGGTGAGCAAGACTATCTGATTGCAGGGAATATGAAACTTAAAAAGACCAAGTGATTCACTCTAGGTCATCCTGCTAGTTAGTGATGTGCTGTGATTTAAATTTGGGGTCCAGATTCCAAAGGCCTATTTATTTTTACGACACCAGAGTTGTGCTGTAGCTTTGATGAGAGGCTATGTTCTTTGCCAGGGTATCTTGAGTCATTAAAATAAACAATGCTCTGGGTATTACAGACAATAGCAACTAAGAACCCCAGAATGGTTCTTCCCTGCCCTCAATTTGCTGAGGCCATTTGTGTGTAATGGAAAGAGACTGTGACTAAGATTAAAAACAAAACAAAAACACTAGAATTTGAGTCCTTGTTATGTTCCTTAATTTCTACTTGATCTTCACCAAAAATAATCTTACTGGTAACATAGGGATGATCCCTTTGTCACATAACTTTTTGTGTAGTGCAAAGACCAAATAGGATGATGTAAATTAAATACGGTAGTAACTAATAAAACACTACATGTAAAATAATTAAATTCTGCCTACTGTTTTTCTTTATTTCCTTTCTCATTCTTTGATGCTTTCTGTGTTTCAGACTTACCAGCCCCAGGTAGAACCAGCCACTCTTTCTTTTATGCCTGTGCTGCACTCAGTACCTGTTTTAATACCAACACCTAAACATCTTGATCTCAATCATATACATGGGAGGATGGAGACAATTCATCCCTGTATCCCCAGCACCTAGTGCAAAGCTTGGGAAATAACAGATATTCAATAAATATTGTGGAATAAATTTATAAATGCACAAATATAGGGTATAGCCTTGTTATTTTGTATTTTGCTTTGTATTTTGCTCTGTTGAGGTTTCCAAGGGCAGAGAAGTCTGGAAATCTGAAATAAATGTTAAAATTTAAAAAAACTATCATCCACTTAAATTAAACATTTCTAATGCATATAGGTATTATATTTTGAATAGTTTTTAAGTTGCAATGTAATTATTTCAAGCGTTAGCATGCAAACTTTATTCTTTGTGTGTCTGGGAAAAAAATTTCAGTGTTAGTTAAATTGAGACACTTATCCAAAGAAAATAAAGCCACCCGCAATGAATACTTAATCAAGTACAGAAGTCAAGCATAATCACTTTGTAAAATAGTTTAACTTTTGGCTAATGATATTTCCAAACCTTAGCAAATTAAAAAAAAAAAAAAACAGGTGATACTTGGAGATTGAGATTAGAGGCTGTGAAAGCAAAAATTTTAATCATTTGAGACAGAGAAAGAACTAATCTTGGTAAAACAAATGACAACAGTAAATTTCCCCTTTTCTTTAGTGCAGTAAAGAAACTTAGTGCCCAAAATCCAGTGCTCTGCAACAGTTGTAGCAAAATCCTGTGTTGTCATTGATTAAAATAAGAACCTGTGAGAGAGTTGCCACTCATGGGTAAAATTTGTCAACTTTCCAAAAGCGGCTGCTGGAAAACAGCCCAGGGCAGCAACAAGCTCTGGCAATTCTTAAGCTCCAGCTGGGACTGCAGTCTCAAAAGCTTGCACAATAATTAAAAATTATGACCTTCCCCCGGATCCCCTGAACAGATTCCTGAGATACACCTTGAGCAACTCTATCTGAGGCCCCATTGATAGTTATCTCCATCCCACACTTTGGATCCTGGGAGATGCTGGACCACAGGCAGCCTGCTGCAGTGCGTGAGCCCTGTTCCTTCTTTGGAGAGAAAAGAGGTCCATCAGGTGCCTCAGCTCTCTCTAGGTTGCTGGCTGAAAGGGGCAGGGAATGTAGGAATGACCAGTCCTGATTTGGCCTCCTTTCAGAAAGCCAGAGGCTTGCCTAGCAGGTAGGTGCACAGGGCTGTGGTGTTAACCTGACTTGTGTTCAAATCTCTGTGATGCCACCCTACCTGGGTGCACTTAGCCACTGTAAGAGTCCATGTCCTCATGTATAGAGTAAGGAACACGGATTCTGACCACTTGGGGATACTGTGAGACTTAAGTGGGCACTCCATGTCAAGCTCTTGGCACAGCATCCAGCATAGAGAAAGCGCAATGAAAAGGTGGAAGAAGCGGGGGAGACGGGCAGATTTGGGTGGATGAGAACTGCAGAAGGACTTGTGTCATATGCACGGGGCATAACCTTGGTCTGCTCTGTCACCCACACCGACATCTTGATGAAATGACCATCTTGAGCATCCTTCAACTTAATTAATGCAGATTCGTTTCTCCAAAAACTACAATAAAACATTTCAGGAGAAACAAGTAAAGAGATATTGCCTGGAACTGGAAATCCAGAAATCTGGATTCTAGTCATGATTTGACCATGAAAAGTTTTGTAAACCTGGCTGCAGAGTTACTTAATTACTGGGTTGAGGTTTTCTCTTCTGTCAAATGAATAGTTTGGAGTTGCTGACTGGTTTTTAGTCTGTATTCCTCAGAGCCCCAGGGTCGCAGGACTGTGCTTCATGGTCACCTTTGGGAGGAGGGGAGCAAGGAAAGAGACTTTATGGAGCTTTCCCCTTCACCCGGCACTGAAAACAGCGGCTTTGCTTTGATCTCCTGGGAGTATTGGTGATCTTCCTACTATTCCTTTGAAAAGTGAGTCCTCTTCCTTAAGCGATGTCTGAATAGCATTGGACTAGATAATCACTGTAAGATTCTTTCTAATTTAAAAAATAAAGTATAAAAAGGAATCTTTAATCAGAATGAGCTACATCGTTTGTGGGTCCTAGTTCAAAATGAATATGTGGGCCCCTTTGTTCAAAAAGTAGTACAAAGGCTTTTTTATTTCTTTTGCAGCCTCTCCATCCCTGCCCCTGCCATCACCCCTCCCCCTGCCCCCAGCCAGGCTGCCATGGTGGTTTTAATTTTGTAGTTGATATTTTGTCTCCTTGGGCACAGGGATATTTGAGGGGAGGACAGACCCAAACTCTCACAGGTGCTCAGGTCCCCACCCCATGACTTAGCACACGGGGCACACACACCTGACTCCAAGCCACCCTGCACCCACACCCAGGCCCCCAGCACGGGTGAAGTGTGCAGTGACTGCGGAGTGAAGGCAGGGAGCTGAGATCACAGCCCTAGAGGCAGCTGAGAAGGGGCTGTGTGTGAGCTGAGGCTGCAAGCCCCTGGCACATGGAACATAGTCCTGCCAGACTTCACTGCAAAACACCAATTCTAAGTAAAATTATTACAAATTTCAAGATGGTGTCCACAGAGCAATAAATTCCAAGGTTGGGGCCTCTTTCTAGGAGTGGGGTCCTATGTTACTGCCCTGGTCACATGCCCATGAAATTGACCCTGGCTTTAATATCAATAATCTCAAAATAATTATTCTAATCAGGTGATTTAGGTCAGTTTTTGCAAAAGACTAGAATGCAGACGCGAGCATAATAGAGTTTTCTGAAAATTACTTGAGTAGTATTAGTGCCAAAGAGAACAAAACAAACAAAACAAAATTCAATTTAAAAACAAAGCCCCTCATGCAACTATTAACAATAAGAACAACTACTATTGTTTGGGAAACCACTTAATGTGTTAAGATTTATATGATCCCCCTGACACCCACATTTTGAACTCCGTAATTCTTGGTTCTCCCTACACAAGTTTTATCTCTTTCACGTCTTTCTTTAAAATTTTCTCAGCTAACCACCCTCGTCTCTCTAGGTTTTCCTCGTCTCTCTAGGTTGTTACCAGGCAGCTACCCTGCTCCCATCCTGTTCTCGTTTCCCGTTCTTCCCCCCTGGACTAAACAATCTGAAACCTGGTTTCTCTCACTGGGCCCTGACCCATCCTTCCCCAGGAACACACATCAGTGTAACCTGCCTTTGATCTATTGTTAAGTTACTCCCTCATTAATCTCCTGGTTGATAGGCCAACCATTACAGAGCCACATTTACCAATGTATACATTTACCTTGAACACTCAAGGAAGAAGCAAATCCCATACGCCTGAAATACAAATACAGATACAATGGCAGAGGAGGCTATTTTTCAAAACATGTCTTTGTTCAACCAATACACATGTAACGGCTCACATGTGAGTACTAGTTATCTGCAAATAGGCTTATCAACCCTGTCCAAATGGGAGTAGACATTTAAAGCTATTCAAAACGAAGAGACTTATTGGTTCTGACCTTAGATACATAGGATAAACAAACCCTGCTCAGACCAGTTCAAACTCAATTCCAGCCATGAGATTAAAGCCTAAACTGCTCACAGGTCCCTCTGAGTCACTAACAACTTCTGTCACAGTGTATGCATATTTTAGTTGTTTGGTGGAGGCAGGGAAGCTCGTGTCTATGGTACTTTACATACTTTTAAAGTATACTTTACTGTTAAGGAAACTTTATATTATATACTTTCAAAGAGTATTTTAGACACATTCATATTAGACCAGCATCATTTAGCTCACTTGCAAACAGGCCTGTTTGTTGATAAATAGGCTCATTTCTGCACATAGGCTTTATTTGATATTATATGCACAAAATATTGAAAACTTGAATGCAATTCTTCATTTTTGTTTGTATATTGTATATGAATTTAATTTTAAAATTTGAAATAAGGCAATACAGACATCAATAGACCTTCATTTTATTTGCATAATTTGAAAAAATTTAACCTAGTGTGAAATTTATGAAATTTAAAATTTGTAGACCAAGCAATATGCAGAGAAAATGGACATTCCTTATCAGGATTTGTTTTGCATTATTTTTAATTTTGAATATCACAGTGCTTTCAGAAATATATCCCATTCATAAGGGATGACTCTGTTTTTTGAGTATTTGTTGCTTTTGGTTGTATTTTGTTTTTCCAAAAAGAGACTTTGCTTACTATTGGAGAGCAAAGTGAATATTTTTCACAGTGTCTACTGAGCTTTACACTGGATATAGAAATATAAATGGTTAAAGTTAAAGTTATATACATGCAGCCAACAGTCTAATAAAGATTGCTTTTTATTCCCTAATAATCATCAGCATATGTTTTAATAAAAAGTGTACATGCTTAGTTTCTAAAATTTGGTTAGTAACACCTAAACATTTTCCTAGTTATGAAAAATCATAGGTAAAATCACAGGACTTTAACTATGGTAAAAAGCATAGTATTTAACAATGCTGCCAGGAGATTTTCATGTGATATAAGGACCTCTGTGTTGGAAATAAGATCAGTGGAAGGCTAAAGATATCGGTAAACTCAAGCACATTTTGTCTCTACTATAGCAATTAGTCTGAAAAGCATTTGAGAGGACACATGGCTTGTGAGAAGACAGATGTAATTTCACTCTTCACCTTGAGTGTTTTACCTGTGTATGGATGACTGAATGTGTCATAGTTTATAAACTGCTACATCTCACACACAATTAAACAAGGAAATTGGCTTCTGCTGTATTTAAAAAGAGATTTGTGGCTGCCTAAATTTGATTCATTGGAAGAATCTCCAAGCTGTCTACAACCTGTTTATCCTGAATGGGGATGAACATGAAGCCTTGTATAATGAGAACTGTGTAATAGGTACAAATATTTAAAAATTGGCAAGTCTACTCTTTTTTATTGTTTTAAAAGTTTGAACTGTCAAATAATGATTACCTACATTTATGAGTACAACATAGTATTTTGATCTGTGAATACAATGTAAAATGATTAAATGAAGTGTATTAACATATCCATTACTTAAGTACCATTTTTTTGTGGTGAGACACTTGAAATTTACTCTTAACAATCTTGAAATAGACATTATTATTAACAATGGTCACCATACCATGCAATGTATTTCAAAAACTTATTCCTTCTGTCTAACTGAAACTTTATGCCTTTTGACCTATGAGGAAGTATGAAGCAGTGATTAAGTGCATGGACTTTGGTATAGTGTACATGTTTTATCCCTGACCTCTGACCTTGTCACCTATAACTGTGTGACAGTGCAAATTACTTAACTTCTCTCTGCTTGGGTTCCTTCAGCTATAAAATGAGGATAATATTACTACTACCTCACAGGGGTCATGTGGGTGTCAGGGCCTCACGAATAGTAAAGCTATAGGAGATAGTAATGATGGTTATTAATGTTATTTGCTCTTTTTTCATTTTTATCTGTTAATTTATTGAGTGCAAGGTGTCTCTCAAAAGGAATAAGAAAGTCACTGCAATTGCCTGCCTATTGTTTTTATACTAATTATCAATCCCTTTCAATAATCTTTAGGTATACATTTAGACTAACTCCCTTTTTTTCTTCTAAATACTTACTCCAATTGGCAAATTATCCTTATTTTCAGCATATGCCAAGAAGACATGAATAAACATTTTACAAAAGATAGGGCTGATAACACTTCAGAACAGTGTTTCTAATTGTAGGTGCAGAAATGTAAACCATAACTTTTGTTATGATTGGTCCCAAGACAGGAACTGGAGAATTGGATAATAATGGCTGGCTTCAGGATAATAATTTTCTATGTCAAGAGGCAAGTAACTGCTTCTAGAATTTACTGTCTTCAGAGATATGCTGTGTCTACTACATTGCACAAGCAAAATGGGTGTATTGCATCCTACTGCTTCTCTCCACACTTAATTCCATTTGGAATTCAATTCTATTGCCAATCACTGCACCCAATTAGCAGAAAGAACTTAAATCACATCTGGAACCCAGCTTTGCAGCCTCTGAGCCAGAAGACACACCCAAAGGAGAACGGAAAAGATGTCAAGCAAGCCAATCTAAAGTATCATGCAAATACTTTAATCGAATTTCTTCTTTGCTTCAGCATTTTCTCACTGGTCATAGGAAGTATTACTTCATGTAAAATAATGTGGATTCTTATGAAATAAAAGAGGAAAAATTCTCAAGTGATTAAAATAAGATGTTTTACTTCCTGTTTCCTTTCCTTTCAAGTTGTATTCGCAGATAAGAGATAAGACTCTTTAGTTTTGCAGAAGAAGGACCTAGCGGCTGTGATAGACACAGAATAATATCAGATTTTCTGCCTTGTCAGAGCTATCTTGACAGGTTGATAATTTCTATGTGTAGGAATTCTGCAAATAAGATAAACAAAGAGGAAGCTGAGAGAAAGTTGTGTGGTTTAAAGAGCAAAGATCAATGCTTTTTGACTGTGTACCTGTCATATGAAAAGCAATTGGTTTCTCCTCTAAATCTATGGTCCTCGAAATGTGGAATATTTTACCCTATTCCAAGGTACTTGCAAAAATGCAGATCTCTTGGCCCCAATGCAGATTTAATAAACTGTAATATTCAAGAATTAGAACCCAGGAATCTGCACTTTTAAAGCACTTCAGATCTTTAATTTAGCACTTTCTCTGGCTGGGCACCAAGTCAGCTGCTCCCCTTTAAAGAAGGAAATAACTGGTGCTGGTAGTGGGGAGAAGAATATCATGCAAACACACTTTCTTTAAAAAAATTTATTTTTCTTAAAAGGGGTGTGAGAGTAAATATACTAAATGAAAACAGAATGTGAACAAGTGGGAAGTGAGCTTATCTAGTGATTAGTCGTTACTCGGTTTTGTGACTTTAATCAAAAGTGGCACTCTCAAAGATTTTCAGCTCAGTTTTTCTCCCCACGACAGGATAAGGTCATTTCCTACATGGGGAAGGAAAAACAACATTTTCTAGACTTTCTCTTCTGTACATGATTCTTTCAACATGCCCTTTTTAGTTGACTTCATTCTCCCTCTTGAGGAGCTGTGTGCATGCTTCTGAGTTCTGAATGGCAGAAACTCCTTTTTAATCGAAGGTATACCTTTTGGAGCAAAATGAAACATTTTTCCTGCAAACTGCCATCTCCTAGATATGCCAGAGACCTGAAGTCCCAAGGAACAGGCAGCTGAAATTGTGACTCTAGAAAGGAGTAAGAGAGATGACACGAAGAGAGGGAAGTGGTTGCCCCAGAAAATAGCAAAACCGACCAAGTCTCTTCGTGAGGCTCAGTACCTGGCTTTGCGCCAAGCCCTGGAGGTAAGGCTGGCTGACTGGAAAGCAGTTCCCATCTCTCATCTACAGGCCTCACCATGCTGCCCATTGGAGAAATTTCCACGTTGGCTTGGGCTCTGATCCTGAATTGTTATGAGTATTTCCTCTTCAATATCCTAAAGGCACCCAGACTTAATATGTGCCAAATATAATCTATGGTTTTTTAAATATTCGTGAGCCTGTTCCTTATCCTGTGTCCCTCTATCTACCAAAGGTCCACTGTAGAGCTAGTTGCATAAACCACAAATCTAGGAATAGTTGTTGACACCTCCTCCCCCTTATCCAACACCCACAGTCAGTTCATGCCAAGTCCACTTGAGTTTACATCTGTATTTGCATTTTTTTCCCTCTATGTCAAACAACAAAACACTCTTTTGGGCTATGATTATCTTCCACGAAACTTCAGTAGCAGGATCCTAACTGCTTTCACTGCATCCTCTATTCACCTCTCTCCAAAATTTATTTTTCACCCATTAGCCAGAGTGATTTTTCGAAGCTTAAATTTGATCAATTGTCTCCCTTGTCTTAGAGCTGTCATTAGTGTCTTCCCATTGCTCTCAGGATAATGGGAAGGATTTAGCTCTTGCTAAAACTTTAGCAGTCATATGTGATTTGGCCAGCTACTACCTGCTTCTTGACACTCACTCTGACAACTCTTCCCCTTGTGGAGCCTGTCTAACCACAAAGACCTTCCTCAGTTTTATAGACTTTCCCATTCTCTCCCATAACACAGGGTGTGAACACATGCTGTTCTACCTGCCTGGAATCTTCCTCACTCCCACTTGACTCAATTACCTTTTACCTTGCCGCACCTGTTAATTTCATTTTCTCAAAGAAACCATCACTAAATAAAATCCTTATTATGTGCATTCAGGGCACTGTGATTCTCTCCATTAAAAAAAAGAATAAAAATTTCCCACAGTTTCACTTTTGTATTTGTTTATGTGATTCTTTGATTAATATCCTCTAGATGATTCTCTTTTTAAGGACAAAGACTATAATTTCCTCAGGGCTGGCACTGTCTTGGGCAGATAGCATGAATTCAATAAATTGGTTTGAATGAATGAATGTTAAAATGGAGTTCTGGGAATGTGCAAGATTAAATTTTTTATTTCTCATCTCTCCAACTGTGGCATTGAACAACTAGTGTGATACTAAAATGTTCTGCAGAAAATAGAGCAGATTCAAGTGCTTGGATTTTTTTGTTTGTTTTGATCATCATTATCCTTTTGTTCCAAGAGAATTTTAAATATGGATTGGCTGATTACAAAGCATATGTTACGTTAAAAGCAAATACTCCAACTATTCTATGGTTATGTGTATACAATGACAAATGTCTGCATAAAAACATAAAAAATTAACTCTTTCAATACTTGTAAATTTTATAAGTGTTTGGCATTATGGAGATATTTATTTCCTGGTTCTTTGTGAATTACATGAACCCAATATTCTTCAATTTTCTTGCAAATTTCTTTTGTCCAAAATGGTTAGTGACCCTGTAACTATTGACTTTTAATTTTCCTAGTGATTCTGAGACTATAAATACACTACAATGCCAGATATTTACATTAAATATAATTTTCACAATAGTTCCAGCAAAATATTGTTCCTATTTTGCAAATGAGGAAACTGAGGTTCAAGATCATACAGATAACAAGAGCCGTAACTAGTGTTACATTTAAATATATTTGATTTCAAGACCTATGTCATTTTTTTCTCTTTAAAGTTTTCTCTTTAAAGTTTTTTTCTCTTAAAAGTTTTCTCTTTAAATTAGTTAGTTCACCTCTAACTAATTTTTTAAGGAAGGGAAAAGAAAATTAGAGAAAAATAATAATTCACAAAAATGAAATGTTCTTTCTCTCTCTCTCTTCTACCCTCTTTCCCTTCCTCCCTCAATCTCTTCCCCTTTCTCCCTCATTCTCTTCCCTTTCTCTGTTTAATTGAATTTTCTAGCTCAGAGGATTATGGAAACTATAATCTTTTGTCTAACAGCTGTTTACTCACGAGGCCATAAGTTCCATGAGGGCAGGGAATCATTACTATCTTGAGCAACAAGAGTCCTCATCAACATCAAACATATCAAAGTATTTGCTCTGGAGGGAGTTATGGCTATATTTCAGAGCTTTCTCTCTTATTCTTAAAATTCCTCCTTTAAATTATTGATATGCAAGAAAAAAATCTGTGAGACTCTTCTACGTTGTGTGGACTTAATCTCTTTTCCAAGAATGATTAACTGAGGACTCCGTTATCTTCCAAGAGATGGCCAAGTCAGGAAACTCAAGTTCTAATCACCATATCGCCAAGGACATAGGCAGAAAGGACTTCAGACATTATCTAGTCTGACTCTTTTAAAATACAAGTGAGACAACTGCACTAGAATGTTTATAGCAGCACAATTCACAATTGCAAAGATGTGGAAACAACCCAAGTGCCCATCAATACATGAGTGGATTAATAAAATGTGATGTATGTGTACATGGAGTACTATTCAGCTATAAGAAACAATGGTGATATAGCACTCTTGTATTTTCCTGGATAGAGCTGGAACCCATTCTACTAAGTGAAGTATCCCAAGAATGGAAAAATAAGCACCACATGTACTCACCAGCAGATTGGTTTCACTGCTCAACACCTAAGTGCACATATAGGAATAACATTTATTGGACATTGGACAGATGGGAGGGGGGAGGAGGGGATAGGTATATACATGCATAACGTGTGTGATGCACACCACCTGGGGGATGGACATGCTTGAAGCTCTGTCTGGGGGTGGAGAGGGAGTAAGGGCAACATACATAACCTAAACATTTGTATCCCCATAATATGGAGAAATAAAAAAAATTTAAAAAAATAATAAAAA
Organism: Lepilemur septentrionalis; assembly: GCA_963573855.1. NCBI lineage: Eukaryota > Metazoa > Chordata > Mammalia > Primates > Lepilemuridae > Lepilemur > Lepilemur septentrionalis. The sequence continues at coordinate 17,436 of CAUYMX010071955.1, read as the reverse complement.
ATTAAAAAAAAAAAAGAAACACCACATGTACTCACCATCAAATTGGTATTAACTGATCAACATTTACGTGCATATATAGTAGTAACATTCATCATGTGTTGGGCAGGTGGGAGGGGGGTTGGAGGGGATGGGTATATTCACACCTAATGGGCGTGGTGGGCACTGTCTGGGGGATAGACACACTTGACGCTCTGACTTGAGTGGGGCACAAGCAATATATGTAACCTAAACATTTGTACCCTCATAATATGCTAAAATTTAAAAAAAGTACAAGTGAAGAAAGTGAGAATCACAAAGAAAGGAGCATTCTCAAACTTACACAGCAAGTCCTACCATTACCATCATCTAAATAAGTCCTCACAATTTTTTTTTTTTTTTTCAGAAAATAATGAACAGAAAAAAGAAATTCCTAGCTTTCGGTTTACTCTGACCACGGTTCTCCAGAAGCAGACAGCTGTAGTCCACAAGATCCACTTCCTTTATTTTCAATTCCAAAGGTCTTCTTTCACAAAGGACTGAATTTATGATGGAGTTTCAACTAATATTGGGCTTTGGGGGCATATTTTTTTTTAAATAACAAGTGTTCAACAGGATGTGTCTATGTAACAGAGTCAATTCAGCAAGGGCCAAGTTGACCCATTGGCAATTTTTATGACAAATGTCTCATTTTTCACCACCGTCAGACCCCAGAAAATATGTTTTAATAACATTTGCAAGTTCTGCCACACCAGGGGCCAAGAGAAGCTACAATTTTGACTTCTTCAGCAGAGACCTCCCGCTGAGATCTAGAGACCTACTTTCACCTCCCTGGAGGGCTGTCTTTTTCCTGACTTTAATGTATTGGCCTCATGTGTACAACAGCTTGAAAACATTACAGAGGCACCCAGCCAGGAAGATGTCCCAAAGACATGCTCCAGCTTTAGAAGACAGCAAATAAAGACCCCGAATGCTCCACAGAGACAATCACCTGCAAAAGTCTACTTCTTAAAAGGAAGTCAAAGTTCAGGCCCTCCTACATTATACTAGCAGGTCAGATAGCAAGACTGCAACTTCACAAGCCTCAAGCATAGGAGCTGGGATTGTATTAACTGTTTGGTATGATATAATGTTATGACTTCAGATTCATAGAGGACAAAATTTTATTTCTGCATCTAGGGTGGCAGTTCCATCTACCATAGTAGTTTTCGACAGGGATGATTTTACCCCATGGGGGACATTTGGCAATGGTTAGGGATATTTTTGGTTATCACAGCTGGGAATGAGGGTACTATTAGCATCTACTGGTAGAGGCCAGCGGTACTGCTAAATATCCTACAATGCAAGGGACATCTCTCTATAACGAAGAAGTATCTGGTTCAAAATGTCAATACTAACAGTGTTGAGAAACCCTGATCTAGAATTAAGCAGACAGCCAATATCTCACTAAGTCAACTAGCCTTGAACTTCATGTGACAATGCTGTATAAGTCAACACATGGGTCAGTATGAATATTTCTGGAAGCCATTCCTATACTGTATGTCTAGCAATACATTCATTATAACACAGAAGTAACTACCAACCATGTACATCTATTCTACTAAAGCCAGACTAAAGAGTGTTCCAATTCATCTTCCCCTAAATACACCCAGCCATTCAGGCACTACTGCACACAGGGATATATGTGACAGAGGGGAAGTCATGTAAGGAAGAGACATTAACTGATTGCCATTTAAAAATATAACTGTCAATATTGTAAGATATAGGGTCATGTGCACACTGCTAGGGTCCCTTACGCTATCGCAGAGTACATCTTGGTAGGGGAGAGGGTCATTCACTCCTTTTCTGTGTGAAATAATTTTTTCCAAGCCTAGGAAGTCTTTAGATAATAAAACATCATTTTGGAATGTCCAGGGTGACACATCTTTGGTAGAGTTGGGAAATCGTATTCTCGACATCGTTACTAGCATTTCTCAGAAGTTATAAGCAACAAATGTGCAACCCACCACCTTCAAGTTGGAACTTCACTGGAAGGGCACCTCAGTAGGAGACGAGGGGGCTTCCCATGAAAGCATGGGTCATGAGAAGATTATAACTGAGATGAGACTTCCCCCTCCCTCCAGGGATTTCCCAGAAATTATGTGGGGCAAGGGGAAGGCCTTTGTCCTGAACTATGAAATATGGTACTTCTATTAATATCACTAAATTTACACCCAGGGGAAATTTGGGTAATGTCTACTTTATTTCCAAAATCTCAGAACCAACCTGCAGCATGAACCAAATAGATTTAGCCAGTGACAAGTGCCAGGATAGCTCATGCACAGCATCACATCTAACAGATGCTGTGCTCTGGATCCAATCGTCTCCCAAAAGACAACCAGGCACCTGTCCAACGTTGGCCTTGGCCAAATGTCAAACTAAGGTCCAGACAATGGACATGCAGTTATAGCCTTATGTATGACCAAGTCTTCATTCCCAGACACCAGAAGTTTCACAACTACAGGAAATGCCATTTAACCAAGTTTGCAGGTGTAGTACCCAAAGAAGCTACTATTAGATCAAATGCATCCCACCTGAAAATTTCCTGGACAGAGAGTATGTTTAGCCATCACTCAGAACGATCTGTTTTTTTCATTCTCTTATCACCCACCAATAATACCTGGGTCTATCCCACTGTGTTGCTAAAAATGCAACATATTTTATGTCTTAAAAATTATTCTTCAAAATTTAAATTCTGCCAATCAAATTGTCATTGCCCTATAATTATTTACCAATTCCTCTCCTCCAACACTAGGCATTATGTCATGGACTAGCCCCTTGTCTTTAGCTTTTTGCCATTTTATTGGGCTAAAAACAAAGTTCCTACTTTTATATACACAGAGGTATCCCCAGAAACACTAATTTAGAGGATAAAGAGGCAAAAAGGGGTGGGGAAAAAAGCAAAATCACAGCAAGGGATTTTTTTTCCCCTTGGATAGACTTTTGATCTCACACTTCCTTTTCCACCAGATAGTCCAAGTATTTTCATCATCACAGCACAACTACATTAGCATTTGCTTAGTATCTACTATGGGCCAGTCTCTTTGACTGTATCATATCATTTGATCTTCAGAACAATCTTGCTAAATAAACATCATTGCTATATCCATTTCAAAAGGGCATAAAGTAAGGCTTGGTGATATTAAAAATAAAAAAAGTTACCTAGCAGATTAGTAATCATGGAGCTGGAGTTCTAATTAAGATCTGATGCCTCACGGCTCTATATACACTGCAGCCTTTGGATTTTAATCCAGAGAATGAAATACTATTCATTGTCAGCAAAGTTTGTTTTTTATGTTGGCCAAAGGCAGGAAAAACATTCTAAAGAAAATTCAACTGAAAAGCAAGTAAATAAATCAATAATTTGCCTGCTTCATTCTGAATCATGTGCTGCCAGTTTTGTTCTTTCTCCTTTCTTTAAACAGGATTTCAAAAGCAGAAGAGACACGTGCAACAACAAAAGTCATATAAAAGTATAAAATTTTAAGTCACCGTTTATTTCTTGAGGACTTACTGAGTAATCTAAGTAACTGAAATATAATTACTTCTCACAACAGCCCAGTGAAATAAATATGATCCATTTTACAGAAGAAAAAATTGAGGTTTCAAAAGGTTAAGTATTTTGTGCAAGGTAGCTAGAAAGAGGTTAAGACAGTGAACTAATTTTGGGGCCTGTCTGACCTGAAAATTCATTTGTTGAACTATTACACAAAACTCACATTCATCAAAATGAAAGTCAGGTATGTCTTTCAAAGTTCCTCTTTTTATGTCAGCTTAGAATTCAAAACATTTTTCTCCTTTATTCATCTCCCAAGTTCTGCTTAGTGCAGTATAATCTGAGCCAGACTGCCTGAGTTTAACTCCTAGCTGTACCACTTACTAATTGTGTGAACTTGGACAACTTAATTAACCTCTATTCCTCAGCTTCCTCATCTGCAAATTGGATAAAGTACTGGTGTCTACATCATAAATTACTGCCAGGATTGAATGACTTAGTATGTGGAAAGCACTCAGAACAATGTATAATACATAATTACTACGTTAGCATTTGTATAGAAGAATGTATAGTAAGTATTAGTGTGTTTGTTTAGGAAAATTTATGACACACAGTACCTACTATAGTAGCATCGTACAGAAGAAATGCAAGCAACATGATAAGATCTAGCTTCTCGTGCTTACCCTCCCCTCCTCTTGGCATGCCCTGTTACATCTACTGCCTCAGCAGCTTGGTTTAAGTGTAGTCTGATAGCACCTACCTCTGCTTCTCTCATTCTCTGCCCTAAACCTTACCTGACTGTATGGGGTGGCTCCTCAGTTGGCACTTACCAGGCATCATCTCTGGAAGTGTAAGCAAATCATCTCCCCGTGTGGCAACCCCTGACCAAAGAGGAACGGGAGCTGGTGAATAAATGCCTCCCTCTCTCATCTCGACTCATTTCCCATTGGTCACCAGGGGAGGATGGCAGTGCATAGAGTTCCTAGCAGTAAGTGATCCAAGCTTCTGGAACTTCAGAAAGGGATATGAATTCCCCTGCCTGCCCTATGAGAGCACCTTATTCTTGGCGTCACCCTGTTTCCCACTCCGTCTTGTGAATCATATGGAGCTTAGTAAAGCGGAACCGCAGAGAAATAAAGCTGATTGTATCACGTATCATACAGATGGGATCTTGTTTGCTTTGGCCTAATATAACCTAAGTATTTGCCTCTGGTAAGAAATTAACCCAATTTTACAAATAAACTGTGATGCATGTGATTAGAGCCCATCAGCAGACGTGGGCTCTAATTCTTCATCAATGTTTAATTAGTTCTGTGACCCTGTGAATGATATTAAACCACTTTAAATCCAAGTTATTTTACTGCAAAAATAGGTAGACTTTACTTGATTTCTAGACTCTTTTTCTGTAAAATTAAAATACCAATTCTCAATGCCTTTTCACAGTTCCTACACTGTACAAATTATTTGGAGCATATAAAGAAAGTAGAGTCAAGATTTGTAAAATCTTATAATTTATCTTATTTGAAATGGATTTGATAACACTTTTATTCATAGATTTACAAATAGTTTATTTGTAAAAATTTTAAATCTATTTAACATGGTTAAAATATAAATGTAATCTCACCATTATCTGCATGTTGGGTAGGCTATAGTTTGAAAAATACTTCTTATAGCAGCATCCCTATATTTTAATTCTCATTAAATTAAATGAGAATTAATTTAAATTCTCTAATATTAAAACTATTAATAGTTCCTATATGGGAAACAAGAATGTAAATTTAAAGAGACCCTGCAATTTTCTTTCAGCTACCTGGTTAATAACTAGTGGACACAGAACTTTGCATTAAGAAATTTATCTTATGAAAAACTGATTTTCTACTAGATCCATAAAAATGAACACAAACAAATACTGAAAGCAAGAGATTAAAAATGTTTAACTGGACAGATAAATATAAATATGAGAATTCCTTCGTGTTTGTAGGAAAGGTGCATGCTTCTTGCTTTGTAGTAAAATCTTTGAGACCAGAGATAAATGCCATATTTAATGTTTTGTGTTCTTACTTCCAATCTTCATATGGTAAGTACTAAACAATGAATCACCAGTTATATGAATGATTAAATGATAAATTGGGAATGTGAGAATTAGAATCAAGTGTATTTCCTTCAGGTTTCCTTCTCTGACTTCCAAGCCCCAGTCAGGACCAGCTGCTCCTCTGTTCTGATAATGCTGAGACCATAATGACATTCATCAGAAGATACAGGATGCTCTCTTACATGGCCATGTCTTGTTCACCTGCGAACTGTATGAAAGGAAACACTGAGTCTTTTTTTTAAATTTCAGAATATTATGGGGGTAGAAATATTTTGGTTACACAATTTGCTTTTGTATAGTTTGAGTCAAAGTTATAAGTATACCCATCACCCAGATAGTGTGCATTGTACCTGTTAGGCGTGAATTTACCCATCCCCTCCTCCCCCTCCCACCTGTTGGATTTCTGTTGTGTTTACTTTCATACATGCACGTAAGTGTTGATCGATTAGCTCTAATTTAGTATTTAGTACATGTGGTGTTTGTACCTCACTTAGAAGAATGGGATCCAGCTCCATCAAGAATAATACAAGAGGTATTAGTTCACCATTTTTTATGGCTGAACAGTACTCCATGGTATAGATATACCACATTTTATTTAATCCACTCATGTATTGATGGGCACATGGGTTGTGTCCACATCTTTGCAATTGTGAATTATGCTGCTATAAACATTTGAGTGCAAGTGTCTTTTTTACAAAATGTACTTTTTTCCATTGGGAAAATACCCAGTATAGGATTGCTGGATCAAATGGCAGGTCTAACTTTAGTTCTTGAGGTGTCTCCATTCTACTTCCCATAGAGATTGTAGTAGTTTGCAGCCCCCACCGGCAGGGAAACACTGAGTCTTAATCACTTCCTTGCCCTGTGCCCCTAGCATTGGGTAGACAAAATTAATAGGTAGTGAACCAACAAATGAATAAACAGATGAAAATAATTTGGAAGAGAGAACAATTTGGCAATTTGGGATTTGTTAGTATTGTGGTGTTATTTGAAGCTGGACAGAGTAATGGGATAGAAACACAGGAACTATACCCTAGGGGATGTTCACAGTGGCAGGGGAATGGAGAGGAGAAGCATAATGAAAAGTCACTGAAAATAAACTGAGAGAACTAGAATAAAACATAGAATTATGCAATTAAAAAGAAAGTGGCACACTATTCTCATGGTCTTTCCACTATGATGCATGTATTGCACCTAATAAAAATTTATGTTTGGCATGGATACTTAGGGTACCACCTTAAGTTGCAATTCAATTTCAGTTTGGGCTTGTATAGTCATAGCTGCCACCTCAGAGAACCTGAGGCAAGTGAGACTCTGAAAACCTGTAACTTTAAGTCTGGAATTTCTAATCCTTTCTGTGTGGGCTGGAGCAAAATCGCTTAGCCTGAATATGTCTCAATTTTGTTTGCAGAGTGAAAACATCACCATCTCCCTCTTTGGGCTGTTGTATGCAATCACTAATAAAACATTATGATAAAGCCTCTTGCAATTATTAAGTGCTATTGAAATGTGGAGTAATACACTGGACATCTTTGTTTTCCATCAGACACATCCCATGAGACATTTCCTTCCTTCCAGAACAGGTACACTCAATGAAGTGTCCATCTGGCAAGTAAGACTCTGCCAAGAGTGGAAAGGCAAATTATTATAAGGTAAGCAGCTTACTGCTAGCATGCAAAGGTGGTAAAAGACTTGTAGCCCTGCCTGTATAAGGGTTAAGGATAGGGAATAGGATGCATCAGAATGTGCACTGCGCTTGGTGTTTTCCCCAAGGAGAATGAAAGCAGGGAAAATTTCTGGCTACCTGGGCCCCTTTGCCTTTCCTCTAAAAACATTACACTTGGCTAATGGAGCTGTAACTTTGTTTTGATTTCCTGAGTGGTCTTGAGTTACCTAATATCTGGCTTGCTTCCCTAGATGCCTGCCTCTTAGATCTCTACAGTAAAATCATACTTAAACCATTTTCATTAGTAACCGAGTACTACATGATCATAAAGTACCTCATGAAATGCCTTGATTAGCAGAGATCAAAGGCTGAGCTTCATTAGTTTTGCTTTCTTTCCCCTCCTACTTTGCCTTTGTGTTAAACTGCATTAACCTGACTAAGCCCAGCTCTCCAAAGCTTGTACAATGTGGAAAAGATAACTTCTTATGAGAAGGCTGGCTTTTCTTTGGAGCACATGGCTTGCAGGTTTTCTGTGGCCCAGGGCACAGTCTACAGGCTGTCTATTCTGTGGAGAGAACCAGTGCCTACTCCAAAAGTAGCATGGCTGTGGTTCCTTCTACAATGCCTCATCAGGTTGAAAAAGACTTGGATTAACACTGTGGCCAAAGGTTATGAGTCTATGAGCCTGGCTTTCCTCACCAAATTGAGTCATTTCAAACACACTCAAGTGCCAAATCCCTTTAACAAAACTGTTCGCTGTTACATGACTGTAAGAGATGCTCTTCATTAAGGGAGACAGACCTGAGTTTAAATTCTTGCTCTTTCACCTCTCTGAGTTTCAAGTTCCCCGTATGTGTATTTGGGATATTAGTGGTGGCTTCACAGGACTATTGTAAAGACTAAATGAGATAATGCTTTGAGAACACTTAACATAATGCCTAGCTAGCCTATAGAAAGAACTCAGTAAATGGTGACTATATATCTGCTAATTCAGTGCACCTTCACAGTTCTAGAGGACAGAAGAGCTAAGGCAAAAACAGTGACACACTATTTTCTGGAAAGTGTTTCCAGTTGCTCAGCCCCAGCAGCTTCCAACTTTCTTTTGGATAAATATCCAAGAGTGAGGAATGGAAGATGTTTCCTTGGATTAGCTATTCAGAGCCAGGCAAACCTCAAATCTTCCCACAAGCACATAGAAAAGGACGTCTACTCTTGGTTTAAGAGCAAGAGACACAGTGGAAAAATCTGGTTTTTTGCACTGTGAGGCTGAGAGATGCAAAGTAGGGACAAGGTAAGATTTTTCTTTTTAAAAAATTTGTAAATTGACAAAAATTGCATATATTTGTGGTGTCCAATATGATGTTTTGAAATATGCATAAGAGTAAAGTTTTCTATGTATCAACTCAAGGTGGAGTTTGGCCATTTTCACAGTAGAAAAGGCAGAATCTCTTCTTGACATGGTGGTTGAAATCTCATTTGACAATACCAATTTGCTTTGCCCCCATCTGTAGTGTACATACATTTTCTATGTTATGTTAATAGTATAGTAAAACAAAGGCAGCTGTGATTTTTATATTACCCAAATTCACTCTCATACGCTATTTGTTTAATCCCTATAGTTTTTAATGTCCTGTATTATGATGTGGACATTTCATTTTATTGTTGGAAAAAATGAACTGAAATGTTGTCTACTACCTTCACTTCCCATTCCCACTGCTCCAAAGACACTTGTGTGGAAACTGTGAAGCAAAATCTTACCCTTATGCCTCCGTTTCTCTCTTTTCCAGAAGGTAACTAGAGACATAGCCAGCGAGACATAATTAAAGAGACACACCTAGCGGAACACATCCTATGGGAGACTCCAGCAGACAGAACCAAAGCTTATGGAAATTAATTAACACTTTCATTCTGGGCTTCAAGACTTCACCTGTAGCAAAGTAGCTTGAGCTTGGCTTCTATTTATAAAGTGTAAGACCTCTATATTTTAAACATACAAAATATTAATACTAAAGGTTTCAATTCTTAAGGATGACAGATTGCTTTCTGAGAAAAATTTTTATATTGTATTATAAATAACAGTTGTTTATCAGAGTCCCCAGTAGACTTTGAGCTTTTGAGGACAAGAATGTATTTATTTATCTTTGAATACTCAGCTTGGTATAGTGCCTAGCACATGAAAGGTGGTAAAATGTGCTGAATGAATACATGAACTCACTGGCTGAATGAATACATGAATGAATGTCATCAGTTGTTCAGCTATCTTCAGGATCACTGCAATGGTGAATTTTATGTGTCAGTGTGACTGGGCACTGAGTTCCCAGATGTTTGGTTAAACATTATTTCTGGGAATGTCTGTGAGGTTGTTTCTGAATGAGACGAACATTTGGGTCAGTAGACTGAGTAAAGCAGATTTCCCTCCCCAAAATGAATGGGCTTCATGCAGTCCATTATAGGACTGAATAGAATAAAAGGCTGAGTAAGAAAGAATTATTTCTCTAGCCTGTCTTTGAACTTGGACATAAGTCATCTCCTGCCTTCAGACTCAGATTCAAACTTGGACTAGGATTTTCACCATTGGCTTTCCTGGTTCTCAGGACTTCTCCAAATTCTGACTACGACTATACCATTGGGTCTTCTGGGTCTGGACTTAGGAGCTTCCATAACTGTATGAGTGAATTCCTTATAACATATAATATTAATATATATAGGATGTATTATATATTACAGGATATATTATAATATATATTATAGGATATTTATATATATGTGTATCCTTTTGTTTCTATCTTTCTGAAGAACCTTGACATATACAATTACCTTAATGGTTTGTTTGTAAAAAGAATGAGGCATAAACATATATAATAAATTCATGACTTTGTTTATTGTTTTCTTCGTGATGGATATCACAAACTTAAGCATGCCTATATGTCTTTAAAAGATGGTATTAGAGTTGATGGCAATTTAACTGGCATTGCAGGTTGAGGGCTTCATTTTTGGTTTCCTAAAAGTTTGCTTTCTTAAAAATCATAGATTCAAGCCAATTTTTGTGAATCCTGTGGTGTTGCTGTGGTTGCTGCTGCTCAGACACTAGACTGTGCACTTTGATTAAAATAGGAAATAAGTCATGATCCTTATCAACTAGAAGACCAGTTCTTAAGAAATTAGATTGAAGGAAGTCTGAGTAAACAAGTGAACCCCTTTTGGTTGAGAGAGAGGAATGTCCTACTGTTTGCTTGGAAGTCAGTGAGCCTCACAGGTGGGGCAGGCTTGCTAGCACAGTGGGCAGTAGTAGTGGTGTTGGCTGCCTGTGAACTTACCCGCTAGGCAGAGAGGGAGGGAAGAAGAAAAACAAAATGCTTGGAAGGTAACGTGTTAGGTAACTCTTACGTACTGGGTTCTGTGTTAAGTATTTGACAATACACACTAACTCGTGTATCCTTCTGATAATTTGAAATATTTTCCAGTTTTACAGATTGGAAAAGTGAGATTAATTATCATTTCTCATCAGTCTGATATGAGAGCAAGCCACGATTCAAACTCATGATCATTTGACATCAAAAGACAGATTCTTTCCACACCACCATTAAAGGAGGCAGGCAAGTGAAAGGGTAAAAGTACAATTTTTAGAGTCAAAGACACCGCAGTTTAAATCTGGTATAACTTTGCAACTTTTAGAGTCAAGCACACTGAAGTTTACATCTTGGTTCGATCACTCACTAACGAATATATCTTTAGATAAAATCCTGGGACATATTTTCTTCATCTGAAAGCAAGAATAATGGCATAGCTCATGGATCTGTTTGGAAGATTAAATGAAATAAGACATGTAAAGCGTCATACATGCCAAATTATTTTGTTTTTAAAAGTTCTTGCAGACTCAGCAGTGTCCTTAGCTGGACTGTTTTCCCCGGGGATAGAGTAAGCAACAATAAACTGATTGACTGCATGATGCTCCAGCAGAGCCTGGTTGTGTCAGAGTCAGTTTCTACACACCCCATGGTGTTTCTCTCTTGTTGAAAAGAATATGTCTGTAGGGGGATCTTGCCAAGAAGCAAATGTTATAGTTTTTAGTCCTTGAAAACTGTAAAAATATGATTAGTAATAGATTAAAAGGACTCCAGAGAATGTTTGGACTGAGGAAGGAACGGAAGTTTGAAACTACTTTAATGACATAGTAAGTGTCTTCTAAGAGCTCTAAGGTTACTTTTACCTCCATTCTCGTGCCATCATCTGAGTATCACAGTATATAATCTGCTTATTCATAAGTAATTATTTTTTGTGTACACACAAAGCCCCCTCCTCCACAATTCATATGTGTTAGGAGATATAGAGGGAAATTTGAGAGGGGAGAGGGAAGTAATTGAGAAATTATAGCAAATTTTCACTGTTTCATGGAAATTTAAAGTATGGGCCCATTCTTTGTCTTTTTAATGTACATTCATAGTCACTAATGTTTGGATTTATAAAATTATGGCTAATAATAACTTATAAATATCCCTTTGACGTGATTGAGAGAATTTCATTGACTGCTGCTTTAGGCTACAATTCACTAAACAATTCGGCTAGCTGTGACTTCTTATTCCTAGGAGATGTCACTTCTAGGAAAGTTTAAATGGGAAAACTATGCCTCATTAAAAACAAAACAAAGCAAAACAAGCAGAAAAAATACACCGACACGCCAACTGCCCAAATCTTAGATGTAACAAGAAGAAGTCTTCCAGAAACTATCTCTTCTTTCTCGGAATACTGATGGAACCTAAACGTGTGCATTACTCAATTACCAAAGTATCTTTACTTAAATTCCCCATTCCCCATAATATTTAGAAAAATACTCACATAGGTTATTCAAGTAATCTTTATAATATTGTGTGTAGCTATTATTAGCTTCATTCTATGGATGAGGAATATGAGGTTCAGAGATTTTTAAAGATTTACCAAATCTACACAGACAATATATGTAAGGTTATAAACACATTTACCAGTTTCCTAATCTCAAATTCTTTTTTCCTATTCCATGCCACCACCATTCTGTTATAGGATCACTCTTATTTGTGCTTATTCCAGTTCCTTATTTATACCCTGAGCTCTTAAAAAGTAGGTCAAGTCTGGACTTTCTTTGTGTCCTCCATCATTGTCTAATTTAGACAAGGTGGTTATTGGCTGGTTGATCTGTTCAGTAATTTTATGTGTGCATGTGTGTGTGTACAGAGTGAGAGACAGCATAAGCAAGTGCTATTTTTAGGGTACAGATACATGTTTTGTTAGATTCATACCTAAGTATTTCATTTCCTTTAGAGCAGTTGTAAATGATATTGCATTTTAAATTTCATACACCCTGCAAATAAACCTCCTAGAACTAAGTGAGTTCAGCAAAGTCATAGGATAAAAGATTAACACATAAAATCAATTATATTTCTATATAATAAAAATTAACATATGGAACTGAAATGATTAAAAAACTATGTATGGACTTCAAAAAATTTTACCAAAATAAACTCATACTAACTTGTTATAATATGTCATAACAGTATTTAGTTTAAGGCACTAAAAAGGATAAGGCAACGGTTTTAAAAGAGCTGCTTTCAGAGCAATATGAATTCTATAAAAATTGAAGCAAGAACAAACATAAAATTGATGGTGATGCTTGTGTAGAAGAACAGTAAAATAATCGGTGCTTTTACAAAATGTTTGACAACGTCCCCAAAGAAATCAGCAGTTTACAAATGAATAACTTGTTTTAAGAAGAGATGAGATGATGTTAAAGAAGAAACCTGCAGTGTCAGACAAATCACATCAATTTGTGAAGAAAAAATCATCTTGTTCATGCCCTAACTGAAGAGAACAAACAATTAGCACAAATAGCCAACTCAACTGGTTGGCTCTCAACTGGTTTAGCTTACACAATTCTGACTGAAAAATTAAAATTGAGCAAACTTTCTACTCAATGGGCACCAAAACCATTGTGTTCAGTTAGCTGTAGACAATAGCAGAGCTTTCAATGGAAATTTTAAACAAGTAGGACCAAGATCCTTTCTTCAAAGAATTATAACAGGAGATGAAACACGGCTTTACCAGTATGATCCTGAAGACAAAGCACAATCAAAACAGTGGCTACCAAGAGGTGGAAGTGGTCCAGTCAAAGCAAAAGTAGACCAGTGAAAAGCAAAGGACATGGCAACAATTTTGGGGGATGCTCAAGATGTTTTGCTTGTTGACTTTCTGGAAGGCCAAAGAATGATAATGTCTCCATATTATGAGTATTTTCAGAAAGTTACCCAAAGCTTTAGCAGAAAACCTCTGGAGAAAACCTCACCAGACATTCTTTCTCCATCATGACAATACTTCTGCTCATTCCTCAAAGAAAGGCAATTTTGTGAGTTTTGATGGGAAATCATTATGCATCCACCTCACAGTCCTGACTTGCCTTCTTCTGACCTTTTTTTAATCAAAGTGTCTTGACTTGTCAGAGCTTATGTTCATAAATAAAGTTTCCATTTTTTATTTTTATCTTTTAATTTCATTTTTTTCAGGAATGTTTTGACATCCTCTCACATAAGAAATGATTGTGGATATTTGAAAGGTTGTATAACAAAGCAGTTAAGGTTGAGTTCTGCAGTCACATTACCTTACCTAGCTGTGTGACTTTGGATAAATTGCTTGATTTCTCTATGTCTCAGTTTCCTCACCTGTAAATACTAATAACATTACTTTCTATTTCATAGGATTGTTTTAACAGTAAGAATTAACTGTTAAAACAGTTAAATAGTATCTCGAACATTTCGGGCACATTGGGAGAAACAAAAAAAAAAAAAAAAAGAAGGAGAAAGCTAAGGCTTAGCAAAATCAAGCAACTCACCCAAATGACATACCCAGGAACTAGAAGAATTGGGTCTTGCACCCAATTCTGTGTGCTTCCTCAAATTGTCTTCTTTTTCATTATTTTAGTGTTTTCCTAGCCTGAGTAATGGAAAAATCCCTTATTAAAAGTTCTGTTTAATACCAATGTACCTTAATTAGTTTTTATTGGAATGTTGCTAAAATATATGCAAATCTAAATCTACTTATAACTCCTTTTTGCATGTAAATCATTTAAGCTATAATATTCAACCACATTTGCTAATTAAATGCAGACAAAAGATGCAACTCAGTAAGATTCAATTTTGTGACATTTATTTAATGTGATGGATGTTGTTGTTCCCTTGTAACTAAACACCACTCACAAATTAACATCATACTCACTGTTAAGGTTCAAGTTCTTTTGTGGTCATCATGCCTATACATCTGTGTGCCATGAGATCAGTCAATTTTTCCACCACTCTTCCCTGTTCCAACTATTGCAAAACCATAACATGATGTCATTTAGCCCTTGCTTAGCAGAAATTCACCATTTACATAGTAATTCTGCCTCCATTTTTTTTTTGTCTTACTTTAGCCCATGATTAAGTAGAACTACTTGGGTATAATAAACTCAAAACAATATGGGGGCAATTTTTTTTTTTTTTTGAGACAGAGTCTCACTTTGTTGTCCGAGCTAGAGTGTCATGGCGTCAGCCTAGCTCACAGCAACCTCAAACTCCTGGGCTGAAGCAATCCTCCTGCCTCAGCCTCCCAAGTAGCTGGGACCACAGGCATGCGCCACCATGCCCGGCTAATTTTTTCTATATATATTTAGTTGGCCAATTAATTTGTTTCTATTATTAGTAGAGGTGGGGTCTCGCTCTTGCTCAGGCTGGTTTCGAACTCCTGACCTTGAGCAATCCACCCACCTCGGCCTCCCAGAGTGCTAGGATTACAGGCGTGAGCCACTGTGCCCAGCCACTCTATAAGCTTTTTTTGTTTTAAAATTTTGTTTTTCCTTTTAAAACTTTTTTGTTAAAAACTAAGACAAAAACACACCCATTAGCCTAGGCCTACACAGAGTCAGGATCATCAAAATCACTGTCTTCCACCTCCACATCTAGTCCCACTGGAAGGTCTTCAGGGTCAGTAACATGCATGGAGCTGTCATCTCCCATGATAGCAATGCCTCCTAGAATACCTCCTGAAAGACCTGCCTGTGGTTGTTTTACAGTTAACTTTTTTTTTTAATAAGTAGAAGGAGTGCACTCTAAAATAATGATAGAAAGTAAAATATAGTAAATACATAAAACAGTAGCATAGTAATTTATTATCAAGTATTAGGAACTATACATAATTGTGTGTGCTGTACTTTTGTATGACTGGCAGTGCAGTAGGTTTGTTTACACCAGCAGCACCACAAACATGTGAGTAATGCATTGTGCTATGACATTGTGACAGCTACAAGGTCACTAGAGCAGTGGTCCCCAACCTTTTTGGCACCAGGGAACATTTTCATGGAAGACAATTTTTCTACAGACTGGGGAGTGGGGGATGGTTTCAGGCTGATTCAAGCATATTACATTTATTGTGCACTTTATTTCTATTATTATTACATTGTCATATACAATGAAATAATTATACAACTCACCATAGGTTGGGGACCCTAGAAGATAGGAATTTTTCAGCTCTTACAATTTTATGGGACCGACATCAGTCCCTCATTGACCAAAACGTCATTGTGCGGTACATGACTACATGGTTAAAGGATATAGAAGTCATATTTTATAGCCTGGTCTTTATAATAAATTCACTCCTTCATTTTCTAATTCATTTGTAAAAGTGATACAAAATCTTAAAACTGATAGTGCAGTTGGTCCTCTGTACCCATGGGTTCTACATCCATGGATTCAACCAAGTGTGGATTGAAGATTTTTGGAAAAAAATTATTTGTACTGAACATGTACAGACTTTTATTGCTTGTCATTATTTCCTAAACGATACAGCATAACTACTATTTTTATAGTACTTACATTATATCAGGGTGCTGTAAGTAACCTGGAAAGAATTTAAAGTATACAAGAGGGTGTGTGTAGCTTATATGCAAATACCATGCCATTTTATACCAGAGACTAGAGCATCTATGGATTTTGATATCTGTGGAGGGTCTTGGACCCAATTCCCCATGGATATGGAGGGATGACTTTACTTAAAACACAGATACACAAACTCATGAGTTATGTTCTTTTATATAGAGAAGATTTTTGGGATGTTTTTGTTGGTTTTTTGGGTTTTTTTGGTGGTGATGGTTGTTTTGCTAGGAAGATATGGAAGCATTTGTTGAAAATAACTTTTAGAGAATTACTTCTTTGAAAAGTGTGATGAATGTTTGCCCTGCCAGGAAAATCCTAGAAGTCAGCTTTATCTTTCTGTTAAATGTTCGGTTTTTAGCTGTACAATTCTGTGATAAATAGAAATTAAGAGTGCCATATTTTCCAAAGTTCACTGTTCGACATTTCCTTCCTGTCTTCTTTTGAAAACAATTTTAGAGTTGTTCCATGTAAGCTCCCTGCTCCTCCATTTCCTACACCACCTCACCGTCCAATAAAACCTTTTAATGTGCTTTGTCACAGGAACCAAGGTTGCTAAGAGACCACCTGTGCTGAATGCACTTTGTTCTAGCCAGAGCAGAGCAAGAGGAAACCGAGGAGCAGTGCTACCTCCCACTGCCTGGGATTAATTCAGGTGAGAAATGGGTCTCTACTCACTCCTCAATCCGCTCCAATTGTCTAGTCTCCCCCTCACTTCTTATTTCAGTCTCTTTCTCATTGTTTTTGGAGAGAGTTGAAGGTACCGCAGGGAGCACAGACTGAAGAAACACAAGCTGGAGGCTGAGGCTACAGGAGGGAAGGATAATCACTTTGCAAACACATGTATGATTCTTGCCCCTTGTTGCTGAAACACAGACAAAAGGAACTATTGAATGTAGGGAAATTACTAGGTGTTTATTTTGCCAATGATTTCTGTGTAATTTGGGGCAAGTGATTCCCTCCTCTAGGAATGGAGCAAGCTGTTACAGAAATTAATCAAGATTGCTCAAAGTGGGAGAAGACAACACTGGCGCAACACTCCTCTCTCTTTCCTTCTCTCTTTCTCCTGCTCTTGTAAAACTCAACCTGCCTTTTTGACTTTTTTTTTTTTTTTTTGAGACAGAGTCTCACTCTGTTGCCCAGGCTAGAGTGCCATGGCGTCAGCCTAGCTCACAGCAACCTCAAACTCCTGGGCTCAAGCAATCCTTCTGCCTCAGCCTCCTGAGTAGCTGGGACTACA
>CAUYMX010071953.1:0-10942 GCA_963573855.1 Lepilemur septentrionalis | reverse complement strand
CGGCAGCAGGTGGTCCTGCAGCAAGTGGTCTGGCAGCAGCTGGGTTGGCAGCAGGTCTCTTGGCCACAGCTCTGGTCAGAGCAGACGGAGCCACAACAGGAGTTGACCATGGTGTCAGAGAGTGGGGATTCTGGATGGGTTTCCAAGAGAGTGAGTATTTTGAGTTTGATCTTGGCTTGCTCTCTCTTGCCTTTTATACCCTGTGGAGGGCTCCTATGTCATGTGAAGAGTCTTCTTGTTTAGACAGTACTAATAGGAAATCAGTTAGTTTTAGTAAATTAGATAATTGTGTTTATCTGATAAATATTTCTATATATAGAAAAGGCATCACTTCCTTTTCCTGTTGTATTATGAGCTGTTAAGCCCAATTTGGTTAAGCCAAGTGAATCAGCTCCTGTTCTTCCTTGGTCTGGTGTATCTTCTAAAGTAGACCCATTACATGACGTTGTTTCATTGGACTTCAGATGTGTTAATTCTTCATTTATACATTTAACTTCAGGATAATATATAGAGAATAGATTTTACAATGACTAAATCTCCTCTGCTGTCAAAGAGCTTAAAAGTAAGTCATGTGGAATGCTGGTAGAGAAATAGAGTGAAAGACTCATCTTCGGGTGGTGGAGGGAGCTGACTTGTGTTCAATGAGGAATACTGTGGTTCCTTTGGATTTTCTGGATGGCCGGTGAGATGCAAAGGATCCCAACAAAGTTCCTATCTGTTTTGCTTTATTGAATCCATTCAATTTGAAGCAGTTATAATGCAATGATTGTTACTTTTAAATAGGAAAGACATTGGCATGATGAGTCCTTTTATAATAAAATTATTGAATTGTTATTGGCATGTTCTTCAGAGATAGAGTATCATAAGGGAGCATTTTGACCTATATT
This sequence comes from Lepilemur septentrionalis, assembly GCA_963573855.1. Classification (NCBI taxonomy): domain Eukaryota; kingdom Metazoa; phylum Chordata; class Mammalia; order Primates; family Lepilemuridae; genus Lepilemur; species Lepilemur septentrionalis. Next base: position 10,055 of record CAUYMX010071953.1, on the reverse strand, counting down.
TTTGTTAAGTCCACATACCCAATGAATATGCATAACTGAAGTGTTATTAAAAGTGTATTTTCTCATTTTTGGAGCTATTGTCTCTCAACAATGTATGTTGAAGATATTTTGCTTGATACCCCAAGGAGAAATAAATAGTTAAACTTTACTCTCTGTCCAACAGACACTTAAACAAGACAGACAAGACACATACATAGGAAAGAGTTTGGCAACTATTTAGTGTATGGTGTGATTAGTGAACAAAATAACAATTATGTATTTAAATCTGTACACTTGCATGAAAGATGAGGTAATAGTAACAGTTACAATTTGTTGAATGCCAACTGTTTGTCATGAATTTTTCTAAGTTCTCTATAACTGTTACCTTGTTTATACTTTACAAGGACTCTGTGAGATAGAAAACATTTTTTCTGAATTCTTTACACATGCTGGTGAATAAACTATGGTGCATCCCCATAATGGAGTAGTCTCAGCTGTAGAGGGGAATAAGGAGTATCTCTGCATGCTACCGTGAAGTACTGTCCAGGATTTATTGTTAAGAGATTGTAAATGTGTATCATGTTCAATATTTTTAAAAAACCCAGGATACAAATATAGAAAATATATTTGCTTACATTTTTTAAATGGTGGGAGATGTGAAAACAGGAAAGAGGGACTTCTGCTTCCAGCCAAGATGGAGTAGCAAAGACTTGGTTCACCCTCCTGCCTGAAATATGCTTTAAAAAATCCAGGCAAAATAAATGAAATAATGGGTTTTAAACATTGGCTTCCAGGCAGGACAGGGTACTTGTGTCTTAGAGAGAGGAAGCAAATGAGATGATTCTTAGGGTTGCTTTGGTTTGTTTCTTGAAGAGTGTTTATAGGATGCAGGGCAGGGAGGGAGAACCAAGTGGCGTCTGGTCATCATCCTGACTGAGGCGTGGAGCTGGATGGGGTGGGGGTGAGGGAGCTGGAACTCACAGGGTGGAAAACTAGAGGGGAGAGTTGCACAGAGAGTCCCAGGAACTGCAGAAGGTCTGCCTTGAGTCCTCAGCTAGATACTAATCAGTGCATTGGTGTAAAGAAATTACCCAAGACAGGGGAAGATCCCTCAACCCCATAAAAGGCAGAAGAAACAACCCTTGGATCTGACACAGGACTCAAAATAGTCATATTCCCTCAAGCCAGAATGAAAAACCCTGAAATTCATAGGTCCTTGGTAGAGTATTCAGAAGAGCATTGTCTCAGGAGTAGGACAAATTTTGCCCTAGCATAAAGGTTGTTCTGGTCCCACCTCACAAAGTTCAAAAGCAAGTCTATTAATCAACAGGTATAAAGTTTTAGTTAAGTGAGATCAATAACTCTAGAGATCTGCTGTACAACATTGTGTACAGACTGTGTACTGTATAGTCAACAGTGATGTATCCTATATGAAAAATTTGTTAAGAGGACAAATCTCATGTTAAGTGTTCTTACCACAGTACAATAAAAAATTTTTAAAGAGCAAGTCTAGAAAGGATCTGCTGATGTTTAAAAAAAGAAAACAAAAAAAACTATTTTAAAAAATAGTACAACATAGTGTGTGTGTTTTTAAAAAAGAAAACAAAAAATTATTAGAAAGGATCTGTTAAATAACTTAATTGCATCCTAGAACAATTAGTTGGATTCTATCACAATTAACATTTTTTTACTTTTCAAAATATACTGTTTATGAAATAAAATGGTAAGCCACAAAGTTGGAGAAAATACTTATAGAACATATATTCAACAGAGAAAATATATATAGAACATATAAATAATTCTTACCACTAAATAATAAGACAACCCAACAAAAAATGGACAAAAGATTTGAGAGATTTGTGTATGTCTGCACAGTGAAATACTTCTCAGCAATAAAAAGGAATGAACACCTAACAACTTGAATCTCAATACAATTATGGTGAGTGAAAAATCAGGCAAGTTAGAGTACACATTGCATAATTCCTTGTAGCCCTGGCGTGGGTGAGGCAAAGGCATTATATGTAACCAAAATGTTTGTATCCCCATAATATTCTGAAATAAAAAAAATACAAACAAATTTATAGTGACAGCGTATCAGTAGTTGCCTGGGGGTGGGGAGTGGGAAAGAACTGTAAAGGGAGTGAAGATGTTCATTATCTTGTGACAGTGTTGGGTCCATGAGCGCACGTACATCAAAACATCGTATTGTGCATTTTAATTATATGAAGTTTATTATACGCCAATTGTACCTTAACGAAGCAGGAAAAAAGAATGGAAATATCAACCATAATTTGTTTTAAAAAAGTTCATCCATTGGGGTGGAGGAAATAGAGTAGAGAAGACAGAGACAGGTGCTACATTTCTTTGAATATGCCTCATTCTGTAGTTTTGACTTTGGGCCCACGTAAGTATTTCACATAACTATGAAACAAGTTAAATCTTAAAAGTCTCTCAAAATCATTAAAAGCACCACCACAGCAATGGAACCTGACTGTATTTCCAGGTATAACTTTAGATAATGTAATTATTCCAAGACCAAAAAGTTTTGTCCAAAACCTCATACACAGTCTTAAGTTTGTTTTCCGTAGCCATGTTGTTGTTGGCATTGGCGATGTTATTCCAAGATTGTTGTACAAACATTATGTAATAAAGAAAATGAGTAATTACATTGAAGAACGAAGAATTTATTTGTGAAGAATTTATTTTTGGCAGGGGAGAAAGGAGATTTATAAGTAAGGGATATGAGGTTAAGTAAAAACTCTGGAATTTTCACTAGAAAATCTGAGGTAGTTTATCTTTTAAATAAATACTTTTTAGATGTAGACACTGAAAAATCAGAGAGAAAATAAATGACTTAGTAGTAATGAACATTTCCTACATTTCATTTTACAGTCTCAAATACCATTTTCACTAAGAGGAACTGGGGTTCCTTGGAGAAATGGCAGATTATAAGTCTGGGGAAGGAAATGTACAAAAGTGTCTGGATTATCTTATATTGAAAATCAAGAAAACTTTTAGAGACTATTAGATTCATGTCAAGAAAACTCAGAGACTAACTTGAAGTTGCTTATTTGAGTGTCAACAGGAATATAACCGGAATGGACTGATAAGTATATTGAAATCCGTGAGTTCATATTGATAGGAACATTTAAAAGAAAAAAGAAACCATTTTGTTCACCTTTGGATGATGCAAACTGGTAAATAAAGGGAAAAGATCAAGTATTTGTTTTGCTTTTTCTGTAACACTATTCCCAGGATAACCGAACATTGATGAGGGAAGTTTCTCTATGGAATTATTCCAGCTAATACATAGCAAAGGAATAATAGAATTGCAATATCACAATTTGCTGTGTCTAATGAATTAGTAGTTCTAGGCAATGATGATCAACAGCTGCCGACGTCACACAAAGAGAGACAACTGGACAGTATGTGCCTCCCAGTGGAAAAGCTCGCCACTACCTATGAAGTCATCTTTGAGTCCTGCAGCTCCCTTGGGGTATAGCCTCCCACGAGCAGGTTCGGCCGTTCTCTGGGTGAAGTGTGCTGTAACTGAACTCTAGTTATTGGTGTACGGCAAAGAAGAGTGTCGGGAAAAGATACTGAGGGGAGTCTGCCTTGTCTTTCAAGACTGGGGCCTCTACATCAATGATCCCAAACCTTTTTGGCACCAAGCATCATTTTCGGGGAAGACAATTTTTCCACATACCAGGGGCAGGGGGATGGCTTCAGGATGATTCAAGTGCATTACATTTATTGTGCACTTTATTTCTATTATTATTGCATTGTAATATATAATGAAATAATTATCCAACTCACCATAGGTTGAGGGCCCCTGCTCTACATCATCTTCAAGAAAAAGGGGGAAAGGTATTAGACTTCAATAGCAAGGACTGGACCACCTCTGCAAGCCCCATTCACAGAAATTTGGGGATCCAAGATCTTCAATTGCATCCATTCAGACATTCCCATCCCATATCTCGGGTTCACATTCTTTTGCTATTAGGGCCTTGACCTTGGCCCGGCAGAACTGCTGACACTGAGAGCATCCGTCTCTGGAGCTCTGCAACTCTATTCCTAAATCCTAGGCTCGGTCCTCAGCTTTCTCTGCCCTTCGGCTGCAGGAGATGAGAGATTCTAGGCTGTCTTGAAACCTCTAGCTTTCACATCTGTCTTTTTAGTTTTGGCTTATCACCTTTACCCTTTCATTACATTTTCCCAAATCATCAATTTCCCCCAGCTATAGACATCCAATTCCACTGTCCTTATAAATAATATACACTGCTCTTACAGGTATACAATAACAAAGGATGTTGTTCAACAGAACATTGTTGACAGTTTTTCCAAAAAGTTTTTTTTTCTTGAATTCCTTCAATTTTATTGAAGAACTAAAGAGACTCCTAATGAAAGCTAGGCTGTGATAAATGTGGCTAGGCCTCTACTATAAAATTGACAAAGCCATGCTGTCTATCCTACAAGTATAGGTAAAATATAATTATCCAGACTAAATAGAAAATCTTAAAGAAAAGTACAATCACACTGAATTCTCTATACGGGAAAGTGGTGGTTTATTTTGGCAAACAGTTATAACATAAGAAAATTGGGGAATAAGAATTATAAAGAACTTTCACTGGAAAATTAAGAGAGAGAAAGAGAGAGACTATAAAAATCCATAATGCAGAAATACCGAAATCAACCTGTGGTCCCTTGAGCTTAATAACCTGGTGCCTAAAAGTTAAGGAGGATAATTTGGGAAGAATTGGCCAGGTCATCACAACAGTTGGTATGTGATGAGCAAATCTGAACTTGGATGGGAGGAAGAGATCCACACGGAGAAATTGCACTGAGGCAGGATGTGCTCACAGAGTAACTGGGCCTGTCGTGGGCTCAATAATATCACAAGACCCAACTCAGTGGAGCAATATCAGCCCACTCCATGCGTCCTAATGATTAGCACAAAAGAAGGGTCTATGTCTGTGGGGATAGAGGTGAAGGAAGAGGTGGGCCTAGGGCAGCGGGCTCAGCAGCAAGAGGAGGCGCAGCACAGGGGGCGGGGGCAGGTGGAGATGACACAGGTTGGGCGATAGCAAGTGGTATGGCAGGAGACTCGGCCACAGACTGGACGCAGGCAGCAGCAGGGGCAGCAGCAGGTGGGCTGGCAGCACTGGGGCTGGCAGCAGCTAGACACACAACAGCTGGGGCGGCAGCAGCTGGACATGCAGCAGGTGGGGCGGCAGCAACTGGAGCTGCAGCAAGTGGGCTGGAAGCAGGTGGGCTGGCAGCACACAGATTGGCAGCACTGGGGCCTGCAGCAGCTGGAGATGCAGCAGCTGGGGCGGCAGCAGGTGGTCCTGCAGCAGGTGGTCTGGCAGCAGCTGGGTTCGCAGCAGGTCTCCTGGCCACAGCTCTGGTCAGAGCAGATGGAGCCACAACAGGAGCTGACCATGGTGCTAATGGAATAAGTGGAGTTCCACAACAGGGTTTGAGTTGGTTTCCAAGAGAATGAGTTCTTGAGTTTGAAAGCCTCCTTTCTCCTGTCCCCTTTTATACTGTATGGATGTTACCATGAGCAACATTTTCATCCTGTTGTTTTATCCTACTGGGAAGTTAATTAATAGCATTGTGTTATAATTATGTTTCTCAGGTTAAATATGCTAATATCTATGAAAAGCATCATTTCCCTTTTCTACAGTGTTATGATTCATTGAGTCTTGTGAAGCCATGTGAAACCACTTTCATGTTTCTACCTCTGTCCAAGGTGTCTTCTAAATAGATAATCTCATATGATATTGTATTACTGGGCTTTACACATGTCACTCTTCTTTTTTTGTGTATGTGTCCATGATGATACTTTGAGGATGGCTCTTACAATGTAAGTCTCTTTTTATGTCAAAGTGGGTAAATGCATACCATTGTCAGGTGGAGTGATGATGAGGAAACGGGGAAAGATTCATCACTGGAATTACTTGTCTATGACAGGGAAAGACAGCAATATGATATGTGTTTCCTGGTTGATTATATGTTGCTCCATAGATTAATATTGCTATATAGAGACAGAAATGATTTCAGGAGGTTTACAGGGCTTTGCCCTGAAGGAATATGTGAACGTGTTAGTTCACATATCAAAAGCTACCTCGCCTCAGGAGGACATCTCACAGGTCAGTAGCAGCTGTTTTGCAAGGTGACACTGCAGTCTCAAACCTGTGGCTTTTGACTGTTTTGTAAAACAAAGCAGGTTTTCATGGAGCCACAGAATGAGAGCTGATCAAAGAATGCCCGCCTGACGGACAGACACCTGCAGCTAAAAGCAATTAGCCTAAGGGACAGTTCTTGCCTCACTCCTGACTACCTGTCTCAATCCATAATAACTAGATAAAGAAATATAGAGCCACTATATCTCTGTTTAGCCTTTCTGCCAAGTGATAGCTTTATCTTAGAACTTAGAAGTTTGTCTTAGAAAGATTTTGTAACTGTTTGCTCACATAGAGAGAGTTAATTAAGGGATCTCTAGAAGCCTTTTGGGAGACTTTTAACCTAAAATGAACGACCTGTTATTATGTAAATCTGTTACCCTTGGCAACTGATCACCATGCCCATAAATATTGATGTGAAACTTTTCTTGGGGCCTCACAGCTCACGGGAATGCTGTCGGGTCTCCTGAGCCCCCCACCTTTCATAAAATCTATACTTTATAAAATGGTACTTTCGTCTCTGTGTGTTCTTTTATTTCTCTATTCTATTATTTTCTATTATTTCCTTATCCTTTGCAATGATCCCTGCCTAAAGGGCCTGACTTTTTGCTGGGAGCCTAGCTAACTCCCCACAATTGGAGAGACTTGCACTTGCCAAAGACTGTCCAATTGCATTATGATGATTCTATCTGAAGACTTAGCTTTGAATCATTCCTTTTCAATAGTAAAACGTCATTTAAGAAAATGAAATTTTCCTCCAAGAATGTTTCCCAAATATATGTGAAAAGTCAGTGGGTTTAATCTATATTATGACAGGCTAATGTGTGCAATAAATTCCGTATTTCATTGAAAGCCTCATTTTCTTGTATTCTTTCAATAATATGAGTTCAAGACTCTGCTTGGATAAAGAGGATATAAACAGATAAGCCTTGCTCTTAAGCACCTATAGCCACTTAAACATGGTATAGTAAAACAAAAGATTTTGGCAAAAATTCAAGATTAGGGTTCAAAACAAGCATTATGTATTTAAGTTCCATATAACTTCAGTAAAAACTGAGATATTAATAATATAGACAGCTACAGTTTGTAAGTGTTTGCCATGTGCCAGATCTTCTGTTGAATGTTGTGTAATTTTTATCTTAGTTTTTCTTCTCAAAGAACCCATGAGGTACTCATTATTCTCTATGTGTTCACATAGAAGTAAGTTAAGGTTGTTATGTCCAGTAATAGTGTACAAAGAGTAGACAATACTTATTCCACATATTTGTGCCGTTACATTTCATTGCCTTAGAATGTTCTTTCTTCCATGTCAACTTGGGGGGATGGAGGTTGGAGGGGGTAGGGGGGTAAACCTATAGCTAATGGAAATGGGGCACACCATATAGGGGAAGGACATGCTTGTATCCCTGGTGTGGGCGAGGCAAATGCGTTTAATGTAAGCAAAATGTTTGTACCCCCATAATATCCTGAATTAAAAAATAAATAAATAAAAGAAAATTCTTACTCTTCCTTTAAGTTCCAGCCCATATGCCCCCTCCTCACTGATGCTTTCCATGGCATATGATTTTATCAAAACCTCATCCTTGCCTCCTTTGCACTTGACATTATGCTGGTGAGCACTCTAATTTAGTGCATCCAACTGTCACCTGAATGTGTTTATCTGTCTATCTCCAGTGGGATGGTGAACACCTGAGGTGCATACTTCATCCATACATTGTTGTGATCATGCTTGGGCCCAAACACATCATCAATGTTTTCTTTTTATTTCTAGAAATGATTTTTTATTATTTAGTTTTGTTTTGTAATTAGGTCAGTTATTTATGGTTCCAAAATAAATTTTACAAAATGAAGCATGTTCAAGGAAGTTTTGCTTTTATTTCTGTTCCTTCTATGTGTATTCCCTCACTTTCCCATAAATAATCTTTTTTAAAATTTAAGGTTTTATTTCACACTGTTATTTTAAATGTAAGTGTATCTGTATTTGCATATTTATGTCTTCCTTTCTTAGATGAATGGTTGCATAGTATAAACACTTTGTTTCAACTTGCTTTCTTTCGCTTGTAGTGATATATTGTTTTCTTCACAGTAGTATGTGCAGGCGTTCCCCATTCCATTTTCAGCTGCAAGGTCTTCCGTTTTGCGGGCATAATATAGCTTAGTGTCACAGACACCTGCATCTAAAGAGGTGCTCCACAGCTCAACCTCATTCATATAAATAAAAGCACAAACAAAAATACTGCATACAAACCTGAGTATATAAATGTATAGGAAAGTATTTAAAAGGAAACACATCAGTGATTTTTGTTGATAAACTCCGCTAGAATGTGGTCTCTGAAGTGCAGAGAATTTTGTACGTATTGGTTCCTGCTGTTGTCCCAGTACCTACAACAGGATCTACTACATAATAAATGCTCAGTAAATACTTTTTGAATGAATGAATGAAGAGATTGGCATCTGGGAGGATCGATGCAAGCAGACTCGCTTTTCAGTGAGCCCCTATTTCCACACAGAAACAATTGACAGAGCTCAGTGGTATTTTCTGATGTGGTCTTGCAGCCTGCAGTTTGCCACCATTCCCAACAAACCACATTGTCTTCTCGGGGACCTGCCTCGCTCATCTAGGTTGCCTGTCTGTCCCCTGAGTGCATATGGATTTGAAATCCTTCTATTGAAAAGTAAGTCATGGCTGAGATCCTGTTGTAGATAGGGGCAGAATCAGTGCACGCTTGCTGTGGGCAACACCTTAATTGTTGAGTACAAGTCTGAATATCAAACACGCAAGCTGTCTGATGTGGTGCATGCAGCATGCACTGTGCTCCTTTTGCTTTTGTATTCAGGGAGCCCTCCGGGGATTTAGTTTTCACCCTTTTGTTTCTTTCCTAGGACAGATTCACAGGGTTAGGTGATTTGCCCAGCTGGACACACAGCAGCTGAAGTCACAGCAACAGGTGGTCTGGTAGCAGCTGGGTTGGCAGCAGGTCTGGCCACAGCTCTGGTCAGAGCAGATGGAGCCACGATAGGAGCTGACCATGGTGTCAGAGGGTGGAGGTTCCAGATGAGTTTCCAGGAAGGTAGGTTTGGAAGGTTTGGAAGTTTCCTTACCCCACACTGCCTTTTATATTCTGCTAAGGGGCTGCTGTCATTACATGCAGCACTCTTTGCTTGTTACTGTTCTTCCTGATAAATAGGCAATTAGCAATTTAGGCAAGTTTGTTTTCCTGGTTAAATTTTCAACATGGATGGAAAACATTTCCTTTCCTGATGTGTTAGGTTTTCTCTAATCAGCTCTTCCTGAATCACCTCTTGTGTCCTTCTTGCTTTAGCTTCCTCGAAGAGAGCCACCGCGTGACATTCTGCCTCTAGGTGCCATGTGCTTCAGTCTCATACTGCTGGTACCTCATGTCAGCCCTTGGGTGATGATGCTTCTGATAGGCCCCTAATTCTTTCTGGTGGCTCAGGAGGATAGAGCTGTGTTGTATTCTGATGGCTCTTTCATTATGGGTTAAGTGGGCAGTGAGGATTTGAATGTGAAACAGGTGACCACTGGCATGAGACTTGGGCTGTTTTCTTTTCTTTTTTTTTTTTTATTTCAAGCCACTTCTTGAAAATGAAATCCCAAATCAAGTTGGGATTTTCCCAAAGGTGAGAGCGGGAATTAGAAAGCTTCATTCCATTGTGTTTTGGATATAATTTCCCAGCAACTGAAGACAATCATTACAAAGCAACAGACACAAGATGATTGTATTTCTAGGCCAGGAAAGTGAGCTTTATTTAGAAGCAGCAACAATAAGATACAGAAACATCACTGTAAAAGGAAATAGAGGGTGTGACATCCTTGCCCCACCGGCCCTGCAGGAATTTCCATGTTCGGGACAGGAGGATCCGGCA